>ML852653.1:17665-27723 GCA_009831015.1 Picea engelmannii | reverse complement strand
CCACATAAAAATTGACGGTCGATATGTCATTGAGATGCAATATGACCATTGTTCAATGTTCAGCCAGCCAACCCCAGAGTCCCCGATCAAAAAAAGTGGTTAAATATGGAATTAATATGGGATCGCTACAGAAGAATAAAAATGCAATGTCCAACGAAGCAACCCACAAGTCCTCCTGTCAATTTGTATATCGTGGAAGTCTGGGTGGTATTTGTAGAACATTGAACAATAAAGACTCTATTTTCATCCCGCCAACCACGAACCCGCGATCCAAAAAGTGCCCAAGTATGGAATGAGGGATCCACATATGCTTTGTAAAATCTCATGTCCATATTTTATATAGAGACTCGTGTCCACAAATTCGCTTGTCAGTTTGTATATCGCGAAAGTGTAGTATCTATTTGTAGAACAATAGATACTTAATTTTCATCCCGTCAAGCCGTGAATCCGCGATCCAAAAAGTGCCTGAGTATGGAATGAGGGATCTGCATATGTTCTAGAACAATAAAAATGCAATGTTCAGCCTAGCAGCCCGTAGTTCCTCCTGTCAATTTGTATATCGCAGAATTGTGGGTTCTATTTGTAGAGCGCAGAACAATAAAGGCCCAATTTTTTTCTTGCCAGAACGAGAGCCTCCAATCCAAAAAAATGGCTAAATATGGAATTAATACGGAATCGCTACAGGAAAATAAAAGTGCAACGTTCAACCAACCAAATCGTAAGTTCACATGTCTATTTGTATATCGTAGAAGTGTGAGTGCTATTTGTAGAACAAAGAACAATAGAGGCTCAATTTTCAGCCCGCCAGGCTGAGAAACCGCAATCGAAAAATTGCCCAAGTATGTAATGAGGGATCTGCATATGCTTCATAAAATCTCATGTCGATAGTGATTGTCATCCCTAAACAATGGCAATCTTGAACCCTCCAGCCGCCGATTCCATCTGTCAATTTGTATATCGAGGAACTCTGAGTGCTATTTGGAGGACAGGGAACAATGAAAGTGCAATGTTGAGCCAGGCATCCCACGGGTCCACTTGTCAATTTACAAATTCGGCGATATACAATTTGACGTCGGATATATCCTTGAGATGTAATATGACCATCGACCCTTCACGTCTCCCGGGTATATCTTATGTCATTTTTCTTTTGTAACCCGCCCGACTGCTTTCCATACTTTGGTATTTGTTGGAATCGGTTTTTCCATCACAGCTGTCTTCCTACTTGTTTCCAGATATGCAATAATTAGGCTCTTATGCTAGTGGCCATCCAACAGAAACCATTAAGATTGTCATTAATGTCCGAAAATCTGAAGAAGATTTGTTATTACTAGGAATTAAACTAAGATTTGCGCACAAGTATGTTATCCTTTCCAAGTATTTATTTCAAAGGAAATGCAATCTTTTTTATTGGTGCACCGGGGGGTTGGTGCTTCTAAGAAATTTATAATTCTTAATCTATTTTCGTTGTCACCGCCATATTCACATTTTTTTCTAATTGTGCAATTAGTGAGCTATGATGGTGACAACTCATTCTGCACGAACCCTAGACACTGTCATTGATCAATGAAAGGATCGAGATGATATTCCATTGATATGCACTAAACCATAATCTGCGGAGGGTTATATTATCCCTCCCCAATTTTCATTTCAAACATCATCTCGAGCAAACATAAATTCTTAATAACTTCTAGCAACAGTTCTCTCCACACACAGTAAACACATTGGGGAATAATGGCCAGAGGTTCCACTATTCCAGGGCATATTCTTACTATTCATCTCCCTCTGCCTAGGAGAAAACAAGGAGATGGTCCCTTGGTACACCGAGAGATATATTTCAAGCCAAAAAATTTCATGGCAACCCTGGATGCTCAGAGAACCTGCCCACTTGCATTCATGGTTGTCGCAGAAGTTGATGCCATGAATTCCGAGTTGGAAGAAGATGATCTGATGGACGATGATACAACAATGGATGATGGCAATGCAAAGAATATTCCCACTCCTACACCCAAATTGAAATCAACCAAAATGAACAGAACTTCCTGGCTCGGTGATGAAAGTGATGACAACACTAAAAGGAGTTTCAGAAAACAAACCAGCGGTGAAAACAAAAGTCAGTTTGCAGCGCGAAAGTAGGAATTCCTGAGTTCCAAATTAGTCTGTTCTGGGTGGAAGAGTTTCACTATAAAGCAATGATATGTTGACGCTGCCAGAGATATATTTCAAGCCAAAAAATTATTTATTAACATCTTCGGGAATCAGGTCCAAAACTCTCGCTGCTGTAAGGCATTTTCCTACTAGTCATCTTCTTCTACCCATAATGGACTAATTTGGGCCTTGGAATTGCATGTGCAAGTTGTGCTACTGAATTTTTTTGGACTATGCAGAGGTGGTTTCAACTAAGGGCTATTCCACTTGCCCTGTAACCATTTTCGTCTTCTTCTTCAGGGGAATCTTGTGGAAAATATCAATTTCATCACATGATGATTCATCGAGGAGAAAACTACAAAGATCTTGCATATTATGGATCCCATGCCTGTGTTTGTCGCATATACCTTGATTGTTTTGGCCCGAGGAACTAGGTCCAATTTATAAGGATAGATGTACAATACTCAATGTTTTTGTTATTTTTTTAAATGGCTTTGCTATTAAAAAATATTTTCCTTCGACTCTTCGTTGCTGCCTCTTTTTTGGGTTTAACGCATGTTCTAATTGGCATGGTTCAATTCTCTCATACTTCTTCGATATTGTGTTTACTTAGCTTATCTTTTCTAATATGGAACATGTAACAATTATATGCCAATGTACTGTGTGAATCCACCAACTTTTTATGCAAACAAAATATGGATTACATAGTTTTAAACAAACATTCAATTCTATTCATAATGCAGATAGAACATAGCAATACCAATGTACAATGTCATAGAAAAATCATTATTTTTGTTTCTAGACATGCAATTATTAAGTTTTAATGCTAACAACCCATAACGCAAGAAGTTTAATACTTGAGTTAATATGTTCTACTCATGGAAGACTGTATCAAGAACACAGTTACACTCACACGTTCCAATAAAATCTAATCTTCAACAAAGCATTTGCTGACAATTAGTAGAAAATGAAGTTTAGTAGTTAAGTTAATATGTTACAGTCATGGAAGAATGTATCAAGAACATAGTTACACGCACACGTTGCAATAAAATCTAATCTTCAAAAATGCATTTGCTGACAATTAGTAGAACATCATGGTTTTGCAACAATGGGGCTTCTTTGAAACCAATTCGCGCTTATGGAAACTGCCTTCCACCTTTCTATTTTCCCACTCTTTTATTCCCTCTAGTTTCTCTTCCTGGTTACTTAATTGTTTTTCTCTCGAAAATGCCTTGCTCAATAGCTTCACGGATTCATGTGTTTCCAACGATCGCTTCCCCTTTCCTTAAATGAAACCTCTATTGTTCCCTGTACCACAACTGACACCCACAATTCCACGATATACAAATCGACAGATGGACTTCCGCATTGGTCAGGTCAACATTGCTCAGCGCGTGGGAGGTCTTGAGGGTTCACAGCTGTAGTCGTTCTCTTTTATTGCGACACTTTTCAAATGCTTCCCCATTCCATACCCATAAACTTATCCAACCGTGAATTCTAGCTAGGGGGTCTCTACATTGGACTTTTGTTGTTCCATGGCCTGCGAACAACACCGTCACTTCTCTGATATACAAATTTTCAATTGTTCTTAGATCCTACCCTCTTCTGTATTACGGTCCACCTATCATGCCCTCTTTCGTGCAACACATTTTTTCACTGAAAACTTCCAAGAAATACAATTTAACCATCGGGTCCTTGCAAATTTAGTGGAACTATTGTCACCCCATTTTCAAGCTCGTATGTCTGCTTTCATACTTCGCCATTTGTTCAAATTTATTTAGTGGATCGTCGGTTTGGCAAGTTGAACAAATATTCAGTTCGTAGTCGTTGTTTCTTATGCCCGTGCCCCTTTGCAATTAGAAGTTGGAAATTATATATAAGATCTTATTGCTACACATGCAATTAGAAATTTCCCTATTCCATACTTAGCAACTTTGTCGAAATTTCGAGAATATACAAACCGACCACTGAACTGTCCCATCATGATCTCTTCTGTTTTACACATTTTTCACTCAAAAATTCTGAAACATGAAATTTGACCGTACAACACTTGGCTGTCCTGACCATCCTTGTAACCCTTTTTTGAATCACGTCCGACCGCTTTTCAGAACTTTCCATTCTTTCCTTGCTCTCTGTCATCTCCGTCACCTTCTCACTTGTCTATAATAAAAGAAAACAATAAATATATATATCTTGTTTCTAAATATGGAATTACTGGCATTTAATTCTAACAGCTCATCATGTAGAAACTGTATAGATTGTCATTGATGGGTAAAAGGCTCGAGGACATCTCGTATTGATGCGCATTAAACCAAAATTTGCGGGGGGGTTATATTATCCCTTCCCACTATTCATTTCAAAATCATGAAATCCCGTTCAGAAGGCATGGCCTTCGCATGTTCACGAAACCTCCATTCCCTAATTGCTCTTTGTTGTACCTGCCACCTTCGCATTTATAAATATGCAATAAATAAACTTTACTGCTAACAGTTCATCATACACCACCAATGCAGATTGTCATTAATCAGCGAAAGGCTCGAGGAGATTTCATGTTCATAAGCATTTAACCAAGATTTACCAAAAAGTTACATTATCCGCTAAATGTTCATTTAAACCATCATCTACAACAAAGAAACCTTCTCATAAACCTATGGCATCAGCTCGACAACAGTTCTGTGGAGATAGAGTGAACATCTTCGGGCGCGAGGACCAGAACTTCCATTGGTCCAGGGTATTTTCTTATTATTCAACCTCTGCCATAGAGAACCAAGTAATTTGGACCTCCGGGATTGCTCATGCAGGTTGTGTCCCTAAGGATTTTGACTGTAAGGACCTGGTCTCTTGATGCGTCGATAAATTTATTGTAGAGAAAATAATTATTCCACTGCAGGACCGCTCTTTTGTTTCTTTGTCGCCTCAGGTCTTCCGCTAGATGCTGAAATTACTGGAGCCAACATTGACATTCAGAGGAGAAGATTGAAAACAGTTCCTAGCAAAGCATAATAACAGATTGGACCTCTTGCCCCTTGTTTTGGAAAACCCAAATCTAGTTCCTGAAGATATTACAAGCATCTAGGTTAGTTCATTTAGAAATATATTTCACGAAATTGCCTGACTATTTACAAGAATAATGGGACAGGAGTTCACAACTACCATTTCCCACATGGCTCTTTATATTTTGTATTTCACAGTCAATGAACAAGCCATTTTTTATTGGGCCAAGTTAATTTCCTATGAAATCTCTTCCCAATTGTCAAGCTACAAAAGAGAAAATAAATTTTATATGTCATCCTATTTAGTTTTTGCAATAGCACATTCTTGTCGGTTTCTACAACTGTCTTTGTCCAAGAATGTCAGCTGCGAATTCCACCCAGTAACATTCTGGTACCAGGCCTTGTGGAAGCACAAGGCTTCCCACTATTTTTATGAAGTTTTTAATGGCTTCCTGACTATTTTCAAAGTTTTGTTGTTAGGAGAAGATGCTCCTCGCATATCTGAACATGCAACTAATTTTTTGGACAAGAAGGGGACACTTGAACATTTGGATAATTACACTGTCGTAATATATTTTGACTCCATGAAACAACCTGATCTCTTTCCATGTCACATTACGGACATAATGTTTGTTGTAGAAGTAGCACATCAATACAACTATTGGTTCCATTTGTTCAAAAGGAAGAAAAAAAATAGTTCATTCCTCTACCTTGGAAAATAGGGGAGTTCATGTTGAAAAACGTCAACAAAATTGATGATTTCGCAGCACATTCTAGCATCCCCAACCTGAGATATGCTGAAGACATAAGAGGATTCGACCCCTATGATATTTTTAGACAAAATTTACAAACACTTGGCCTCGACGATTGTTTTGTAAATAAACACCTGCCCAAAAACAGAGACAATGGCGACAACGTTCTTGCCTATGATGCCAACCAGATAGAGACAGTGAAAAGATGCACTAAATTGTACACACAATAGAGGAAAGGCCCTAGTGACAATAGTGTTCAATCCACAAATACCACTCCAAAAAGTGTAACATATTGAAGCACCGCTCCAACGGCCCATTACAACAACAAAGAAACCTAGAGTTCTTCAAACGGAGGAGGAGATAACGACCCTCCTCACTCTAAAATTGATAGCTCTCACAAGCTTCTAGTAGAGAATAAGAGAAAAAAAAATGCAGTGTAGGCGGAAGACCTGGAAATTCTGAGTGAGAACATTGAACTTGACACTGATATGGATACCATGATCCACTTCCTTGATCAGCCTGGAGATGCCATCCACCATAGCCATCCAATGGACTTATCCGTTTCCGAAAATTTTGACGAAGAAGAATTCTTCTTGTTCCAGAGCACTGTTTTTGATAGATGGAACAAAAAATTGATAATTCAGAAAAAAAATGTTAAAAATAAGAAAGGAAAATCTTGTTCAGAAGTTGACGTTGCCAACATGCAGTCGTCCCAAATCTGTCAACTTCACACCGTGACTGGAGAAACACTTCATGATTTGATTGGAGGCATCGAGACCGAGAATGGCAGACTGAAGGAACGAATCAAGGAATTGGAAGACGCTTTCATTCCTATGCCATTGCTTGTCGATCCTTTGGCAATATCCATGCCTGGAACCCCTGCACCCAATGTGAAAGCATCCTGCACCCTGCTCGCATCCTGTAAAGGATATGTGGAGAACAATATCAAAAAAGGAGTGGAATTAATTATCGAGGCATGGAAAATATCACAAACTTTCACTTCCCTTGGAACCAGGGCATATAGCTTGCTCGAGTTTTTGCAGGCCGCATTAAAAGATGAAGAAAATTTATTTAAAAAAATGGTCATCCCTTTTGGAAAGATTGTTAACAATATGACAGAAATGAAAAGAAGAGAAGAATATATTTCATCCAAAAACCGCATCAGCCAATTAAATGCATGTTGGAAAGAAAAAGTAAAGAACCTGCATCTCATTGTTTAGTCATGTGAACAAGACATATCGAAGAAAGATATATTATTCACAAAACTGTCAAATATAGACTTAGCCGGGAAAACCTACGACTTCCAAGACCCCCACTTAATTGCAAACTCCTTTCCCTTAACCAGGAAAGGGTTCGATAAACATGTTTCTATCTTTAAGACCTTGTCTCTGCAAAAGTTTTACAACATCCTTCAATTTGATCAAGCTAACGTCCACGACTAGCTAGTCAAATATGCAATACAAAATGAGGAAATTCATCACGCTCTCTCTAAAATTTCCAATAGTATATAAGAAACTTTTATTTTTTGACATATTTCAAATAAAAATGCATTTAAATTTTTATATGTTACATAATCTGTTCTTATCTTTGACCACTCTGTATGACAAATGCATTCAATTTTTAATATGTTACAAACTTTTATTCTTATCCTTCACCAGTCTATCTCGCAAATGCATTTACTCTTTTATATGTTACATACTTCTCTTCTTTTATATATTTCAAAATAAATGGTGCTCAACAATGCAACCGTCATTTACTTATATCCCATGTTCACAAATGCATTTAAATTTCTTATCTCCTATTAATTTTATCTCATCATATATTTTTATCTTTCACCAGTCCATATGGAAAATGCATTTAAATTTCCAAATTTATTCTTCCAATGTAAACAAATTTTTTACTTTGTTATATACTTTCAAAAAAATTAGGTTTTCTATATACTTTCAAAACCCTCATCTATTTTTGCCCCATCTTCCGTGATATACATGTTGCACACAACATTTCCGTGATATACATTTTTCACCAAACACTTTGTTTAGTTTACAATTCCACCCCATTTTCCACAATTTTCTTTCTAACCTCGTTGGCAGGGACTGCGCTGCCACACAACCTTGTTAATATTGAAAATCTTATTATACTCGACAGTATATCATTTGATCTTCTACGACGACCCAGAGACACAAGACTCTTACCGTGACCTCTCCTCGTACCTGAAGAGTGTATAGAAAACAACAAATTGTATACCTGTAAAGGATGTAAGCGATTATTCTTTCAGGTGGTGGCGTGGTGTGGCGTGTGAGTGTCAAATTCTCTGTAAAGGAAACTTCGATGGGGTTGGGCGGATGTAAGTAAACCGAGCATTAAACATGCGGTGATGGTAAGTAAACATTACAACATGTCGCAGTGTAAAGAGCGTATGGGCGGTGGAGGACCAGAAACATTAAAGGTTATAAAAAACACCTATTCGAGGTCTCACAACTTAATTTATAAAAACATCCAAATATCTAAGGAGTAATACATTTTTATGCCGAAGAAATTCTTTAGTGTTAGGTTTTTACCTACATGCACAAATCTACAACATCGAAAAAGCTTTCCTCCTTTTCCCTACAAATCTACAACATCTGAATCTGAAGCATCCTCCTTTTCCCTTAAACTCAGTCTGTAGAGCGATGATTCTGCCTTGATTCTCGACGGACAGTAACCTGTTAACTACTTAAATGGGAGAGGTTCTTGTTGTACATGGATCGATTTTATAGGCGTAGTCGCGAAGAATCTTTTCACCAAGCAATACCTACCACGATTGAATGTCACAGTTGCCTCGATATTTGATGCCATTGTGATTGACCATTTAATTGTCGCCCATAAGCGTCGTTGTCTATTGATACCCAATTTGCACTGCTCGTTATTAAAGGTTTCATGTCAGTATTGTATCACCTGTCAAGTCTTGTTTTTCTTCGAGATTGCGATTTTAAAATCAAATCAATGTTTTATTATATTAAAATATAATCAACATCTATTATTGCAAATAGAATATAAAATATGTATAAAAAAATTAAAATATCTAAAAAAATAAATACGAGAGTTAACAATAAAATACTTATAAAAAGCTAAAATATATATAAAAAATAAATTCGACAATTAATAAGTGGATAAACTCTAATTAAATTTGATTTCATATCTGATATTAAAGTTAAATTTAACTTGAAAGGACATGATCTCATTAAGCATAACCTCAGCAATGACATCGTAAAAATTATCATTATATGTTTTAAAATTATGAAATAATATTTTTTGATATTTTGAAATCTGTCATTAAAGATAACCTCAGCAATGACATGATATAAATTGTTATTATATGTTTTAAAATTATGAAATAATATTTTTTGATATTTTGAAATCTGTCTTAATCTTGAGTATTTTATTAGTCCCTTCCGAAAGGCCAGGGGCAGGGACTATAGCGATGAGTTCATCGCTAACTTCATATTAGTTTAGGGTTGACTTTAAATTTTTTGCAGAAATTCTAATGTTTAATTTAGGAAGTTTGTCTTCATATTTTTTTAAATAAAAAAATTATAAATTTGTTACAATCTTATTGGCTGATAGGTTTGAAGTGTTATTGTTGGCTTCACTTCTTCCCATGCTTTGATTAATGTTTACTTCACTTCTTCCAATGCTTTAATTAATGTTTACTTCACTTCTTTCAATTCTTCCAACTGCCACCACTCTACTTTTACTGCACTTTCATAAATGCCATAAATACCCACTGCATTGATAGTGATTACCATTCCGTCATTTTCTTAGTTCAGGGTTCAAGGTGGGAATTGTGCTACATCCAAAGTTGCCACCACTCTACCTTGAACCTCCTGCTTACCCACCTCCTTCGTACTAATGAAGAAAAGCCATTCATTTAATTAAACACTATATCCAAAGTTTGTGAATCCAAAGTATGTGAATTTATTGGTACTAATGAAGGCAAGCCATTCATTTAATTAAACACTATATCCAAAGTTTGTGAATCCAAAGTATGTGAATTTATTGAGTGAAAATGGAAATATCCAAAAGAGGTTCTGGTTAACCAGATAACACATTTGTACTGATGATAACACAATTAAACTATCAAATATTTACATAAATATTAATATTTTTATTAATAATTCAAATTACAATT
>ML852652.1:18025-30187 GCA_009831015.1 Picea engelmannii | reverse complement strand
TATCTGATACCTCCTAAAAAATACTGCAACAGCTCAGGGGGAGCATGTTCTCTTTGACATTGATGTCAAAGGGGGAGAAAAGAATTTGGGTGCCTTAGTTGCCATCAATGCCAAAGGGGGAGATTGTTGGTAAATGTTTAACAGACAACATATGCTTGTCATTGATGGCAAGTACAACAACAAAGATGGCATGAGTACAAGAAGAAGTATCAGAAGTATTTTAGGAAGACGCTGCAAAGCAAGCTCGATAAGTTCAGAAGAGATAGTGTAGAGGATTATTGGCAGGTTTAATAGGCAAAGTGAGCTTGTCATTGATGGCAGGATCAAAGTGTGCATTGATGGCAAGAACAACGATGACAAAGATCAACATGATCAACAACGCAGTGATAATTGAAGAGGAGGAGCATCAGTGATCGTTGGACCCCATCCTGAATCCTTGATGACCGTCAGATATGAATTAAGAAAAGAAGAACGCGCAAAAAAGGAGGACATATCTTAGGTGTTAGATCTAAGCGTAAGATCTGACCATCGTTGGATAAGGGAGAACCTGGACGTTCATTAAAGAGCAAGAAGATGCGAAATGCGAAATGCCGAAATATGTTGGTCTAACTCCATTTCAGAGTTTCGTAGATCGGGACTTGAAGGCTTGAGACCCTTCATCATAAGAAGGCGAAATCGTGAAGTGGCGAAATCGCGAAGTGGCAAAATAGCGAAGTGCCGAAATCGCGAAATGTGAAATGGCGAAATGATCATAGCCGTTGGATCAATGTGTGATCTAGGCCATTAGATCCAGGAGGTGAATATGGAAGACCACATCAGAAAGGATAGTCGTGGACCGTTGGATCAAGAGGACGCGTGGCGAAAAATCAGAGCACCACAAAGACTCCATTTTGGAGTTTCGTAGATCGGGAAATCCAAAGGAAAGAGGTTCAAAACTCGCGATACGCGAGATCACGAAAATATCTTGACCGTCAGATCACCAAGGATTCTGGATCGTTGATCTAAGCTCCATCTCGGAGCTTCGCCTATCGCAACTTGGAGTGATGAGAACCTCCATCACAGGAATCGCGAGATGCAAATTCACGATAGGATATGGACCGTCAATTC
The DNA here is from genome assembly GCA_009831015.1 of Picea engelmannii. NCBI lineage: Eukaryota > Viridiplantae > Streptophyta > Pinopsida > Pinales > Pinaceae > Picea > Picea engelmannii. The sequence continues at coordinate 29,080 of ML852652.1, read as the reverse complement.
ACCAAGAACGTGGACTGTTGATCTGATCTCCATCTCGAAGTTTCGCCTATCGCGACTTGGAGTGACGAGAACCTCCATCTAAGGAACAACGAGATGCGAGATCGCGAAAAGATCTGGACCGTTGATTCATCGAGATCGTGGAACGTCGATCAGGGTCGATGAAGATCATGAGTTCGAAGCGCCTTTTAGAGCAGCCTGTGGTCACCACGTGTGGTCACATGGAGGAAGGACCTAGTGCAGATGAGCTCCGCCTCGGAATTTCGGGGATCGCATCTGGGAGTGTCGAGACACTGGATCATACGAATGCCGAAATACCGAAAAGGTGAATTGTCGTTGTAACCGGTGGTCACCGCCTGTGGTCACGTAGAGGAGGGAGCTAGAGCAGCCAAGCTCCTTTTCGGAGCTCGTGACATGGAGAGTCAAGATGTCTCATCGCAGAATCTCTGAATTGCGAAAGTGTGAAACGGGTAAATAACGACAATACCCTTCAGAGTTAATCCAATGGTGCAAGTGAATTTGAGCATAATCGGAGGGCTAATCTTGCTCCTCACAGTGTAACTGCTAGAAACCATTGATGGTTTCTACCAGAGGAGTTGAAGAGTCTCTGGGAATCTTCCAATGGGATGAAGATAGGTCATAGGGGTGATTGACAGCTGGGAGAGGGTTGGAGCTTGTAATTGAAAACAGAGAGGGTGAGCTTGACTGTAATAGAGAAGACGAAGAGTCTCAACTGCCAGAGAGAAAAAGGAATCTCGGCATAACACCCAGTGATGCTGGACGCGTGGTGGGAACCACTAGAGAAGTTGAAGAGTTGCGATGATCAGGCAGAGCACTCGAGAGGTGGAGGATATCGGCACGGTGTGTGTATGCAGAGGTAGTGTGCGCATTGCATGCACAAGGTGCACAGAAGCTATAAGTACACGGTACAGAGAAGAGATGTTGTGGTTGTTGTTGTTGGAGTTGTTGTGGTTGCTGTTGTTGAAGGTGATTCATGTGTGAAGAAGGAGGAGAGTGCAGCAGCTGAATTGAACAGAAGAGGAACTGTGCAGTGAATGGACATGGCGCACAGAGAATAAAAAGCAGAAGAACAGACAATGCAAGTCATGTGTGCAGGAAGGCAGTGAGGCAGACAGAGCAACGAAATGCAGTAGAACAGTGATGAGTCCGGTAAGCCATTGTTGAACATTATATCATTGTAATGAGTTTCAGTAGCAAAGATTTATAAAACAAGGTGGTAGGGAGGTGCTAGGGAGGACTGTTGTCATTTAGTATTATGTATTATATGTGAATACAAGAACAACCAATAGAAATGCATTTAAATATAATGTATTATATGAGTTTTTATTATTTTTTATTGTGAATACAAGAACAAATTTGTGCATAACATAAAATTATTAATGAAATTGTATTTAACCTAACATTTGATGTGTCCTACATCATATGAGATACAACACCATTAAAAACATAAACAAAAAAGCAAAATCATTGATATCTTTCCAAATTTCATATACTCTATCCCATTCCACCATTCATAAATGTAGCCTTATTAGTGACAATGACATCAAGGCTTCTAATGCAGCCAAAGATAGTTTTGTTTTTTGTACATCCTTTATTATGTTTTGTCTTGAAAATCCTCTCTCACATGTCACTCTTGAGGAATAGTAAGTATTTTTTGCCATAGCTTTGACACTTATGAACAATTTGCATGTAACTCTATGGCACAAAATATCCTCCAAACATCTTTCATGGATGACCCCTCACAATTAACATGAAGAGTATCAACAAATGCATGCAACTCTTTCAGACAATCTTCAAAATCAAATAATGTTTTTCTTTCTTCTTCTCACATATAGTATGTTGCAGGTGTTGAAAAAGCTTTTCAAGCCAACACTTTGAATTCTCTTCTCTACCTCGAACATCCTGTACATCATGGACAAGGGCTAAACAACTTTATAGATTTGAAAAAAGAAAGACCGGGAATCTTCCATTGAAACTCTCTACGAGAGCTTGGACATATTGTTTTGTTAGTGGTTTTCAACTCTCTAGTGAACCATCAATGCAAGGTTTCCATGATTGCTTTTGTGTATCAACAGAATCACCATATGCATATGGAATTGCTACAAAATGCAATTCACGCCTATGAAAAAGTCCCTCTTTATCAAGAATTTCTAGATATCTAAATTTAGAGGCATCTCAAAATTTAGATAAGTAACATGTGCCATCTCACACCATGTAGGCTTTGCTTTGACAATACTAGAAGTTGAGATATACTAAAATTTGACATACAAGTGCAAGTTGCATGCATCTCTTGGAGAATTGGATAGTGAACTATGGCTAGTGAACTATATTATAACGTTGATTTGTGTCTAGTATCGAGTCTCCACGAGGCATGAAATATATAGCCCACAACCTGCAAGTCTACAAACAATTCTAACGACATTTGCTAACTTGATCGTGCCTCGATTAATGGAGGATATCCTTAGTGATCATAATTTGTTGGCCACTTGAGTTGGAGTAATTACTCTCCTAGGGTATCCTAGGAGGTATCATTATGGCGATTTGATCATACTGTAATGAAGATAATGTGAAAACTATCATCTTACTCTCCAACGTCTAGCCAACTTTTTAATACTACTCAATGGCTCGCCATATATATATGGTAAATTTTCAACTTTGATTTTAGTTTGAAGATTTCAATAATTAATTAGACATTACTAATAACTTATAGATTTTAAAATTATTGATATACGATGGTTAAATAAAAAAAACATGAACCTATCAAATTTAACCAACATATTACTTTAATGTTTATTTATGAGTGCTAATTAAACATTACTAAGATTTTAAAATTATTGATATATAATGGTTAAATAAAGAAAACATGAACCTATCGAATTTAACGAGCATATTACTTTAATGCTTGTTTATGAGTGCCTTTGCACTCACTTTAGAGTTTAAAACATCAAATTTAGATTAATAAGAAATTTTCTTATTAAATATTTTTGTCAAAATGAAGAGTCAAATCTAAACTATGAACAAATTTCTTTACTTTATGGAATTTTTTTTTTATATTTTATGAAAAAAAATTATTTTATAAAAGTAATAAAATTTTATATTCTATAAAAATGATATTTAAATTTATATATTTAAATGATTTTATAAAAAATCATAAATAAAATTAAATATTTAAAAATTAGTTAATATTCGTTAATTAGTTAAAATTAGTTAATAAAATTAATTATTTAAAATTAAATAATGTATTAAAGCTTAGATTCAAATAATTGAAATTGATCATATAATTAAGATACTCAACTAAATAATTGAAAAAAATAATTAACATTCATGAAAAAAAATACATATTCTTAATCATTAAACTTACTCTTTTTATATAAAACTTTCTCTATATAAAAAATTAAAACATTTAACTCATAAATAAGTATAACTTATAGTTGCTATGTTATATGATCCAAATGACACAAGTTGCTTTCGATAATGTTCTTTTATGCATAGTTGCTAGGTTATATTATCCAAATGACACAAGTTGCTTTTCGATAATGTTCTTTTATGCATGGTTTGTCATCACATGTTTTAAATTTGTGGTTATAACTATTGGTTTTTGTTTACTCGAATTATGGAACTTCACATGCTCTAGATATTTGATGACTTTTTTTTATATTGGTGTACAAATGAAAGTTTTTAATAAATTTGGCTTTACACTTCAATTGATTTTTAGGAATTATAATCAATATACAAATGTATTATAATATTATCTTAATAAAAATTGTTTATTAATAAAATATAATTAATATCATTTTTTAAGATATAATGTTTTAACTCTAATTCTTCTAATTATTGATGACGATGATTAACGTTCATTGAGACTAATTGATCTATCATACTTTAAGAAGACAATAAACATTGAGAGAAGTATTCCAAGATCACCTAAAGGTATATCAAACTTTAAGAAGACAAGATATTACTTCAATTTCTTTAAAATTGTATTTCTATGCTCAAAAAACATTGAGAGAAGCATTCCAAGATCACAATAGTTTTGGTGATTGAGGAAGTTAGGAAAATCTCTATCGTGGTAAATATTTTTAAATTGGGATCTGATATGGATATAGGCAGGGCAATATAAGAGGAAGTGTTTTTCATCTTCTACCCTCATAGTGTCACAAAGATGGCAAATTCTTTCGTCCTAGGGTGTTTTGGGAATTGTCCAACACCTAGTTTCAATATGTAGCTTGTGAGAGTTTGTTCTTATTTTAGCAATGTTGATTTTCTTCTTTGCACTTCTCAAAACTAGAGGTATCTTTGATCTTCTAAATTAGCGTGGACCACACCTCCTTGTAGTATCTTAATTTCCTTTTATTCACTAATTCTTTATCACACCACATATTCTCTTTAAATTTAGAAGTAACAATATTTGTAATATTATGCATGATGACTTCTTCTTGTATTCCCCAATGATTTAGCTAAGATTTGACATCTTTATGTCATTCATGCTTGAGCCACTAGTGGTTTTGGTTAGAGTTTGAAGCAATTTTGGGGAGCCTCTTGTCATCCATGTTGTTTATCTTGTTCTTTTAAGTTAAGTATCTAATTATGGCAATGCCCTCAATGGGGAGAGACTTGCTTATATGAGGAGGATATTATAGGGTGTATTGCCCTTAACTTTGATATTATAAGTTATAAAATTCTTTTGGACCTGTCATATTTTTCTCCAGGATTTTCTAGATATATTGCAACCCCAAACATCACATCCATATAAGATAACCAAAGTGACAAGAGTGTGAAGAGGAGTCGGATTTACAATCATTTTCAAGCCCACAATAAGCTTTCCACCCTCCACTTATCCTTTTTTCAAGGTTATAATTCCAATTGAGGATGTGGTGGATATCTATTCTAAGATCTTTATATGAAGACACTTCCTCCAAATTATTGTTGTCATAAACAAAAATATCACAAGTAAATATTTTAAATTTAATTACCACATAAAAACTTACTAGTTAAAGTATAAAAACTTTATGTAAATCTCTTCATATTAGTATTCTTATTGAATTTTTTTGTAATTCGATTTTCTTTTAATCTTTTCCACTGCTGAATAGGAATGTCATTGTTTTCAAACTTTTATTAGGATGCAATTACTCACTTTTAACTTTTGCCTAAAACAATACACTATTCTTTATCAAACTTTTTCAAGGAGAGAAGTACTTATCCAGCTATTCTTTATGAAACAACTACTCATCCCACTTGTTAGTCCCTACCAAAGGCCTGGGACTATAGCAATGAGTTGCCCTTTGATTATATATTAGTTTATTGTTGACTTTAAATTTATGTGTTATATCTAATATGTAACATAGGAAATCAATATATGTATTTTTTTTAATAATAAAAAAAATATTTTTCTAAAATTCAATTGGCTGATAACTTTGAAGAGTTATTGAAGGTTTCACGTCATTCAATTCAATGTATAAAATTGATTACACAATTAATGGATTTGACAATTTGACAAGGAATGGAGAGAACATGTTGTTTGAGTGTATTTATTAGAATAAAAAATCTTATCTCTTATTTTATTTTAAATATCAATAAAAATGTAACCATTGTAAATTTCTTCCAACATGAAAATTTACAAAAATTAACATTAAAACCTAATTATTCATGGATTTTCAAATCAAATAAATAAATAAAACGGATCTATCAACTTGTTGCGGATCGGTCATTTAAAGTTTTAAATATTTTTAAAACAAGTTCTACTATCTATGTAGGTTAAATAAAACTAATATACTTTCTAAAAAAGCTAATGAAATATTGGCTAAATCTTTGATGTTTTTTTAGAAACTTCGATATATAGAATTAATTATACAATTAATAAATTTGCTAAGTATTGTTTGACAAGAATCTTGGTTACATAAATGTTAAATAATGATGTAAAAATTTAGGCAAATATTAGGTACACACTTCATGCTATATTGCTCTTACCCTTCGACTTACGGTTTCCTTTTCATCATCACTTTTCTCTCTATTCACTTTGTAGTACGACACATCGCCTATACCCAGTGGAATCACTATCAATTTTTTAACATGAAACATGAGAAATCTCTATGCATATTTGATGGATTCATTCATTTAGAGAGTATTAATTCATTTAATAATATTATTAGAAACTAAATATATTACAAATAATTTAATTATATTTTATTATTTGTATTAATTTAATTTTATTATTATTAAACTTGTATATTTTATATAATTAATATGATAACATTTTTTCAGTAATATTTTATTTTATATAGTTTATATGAGAACATTTTTCAAATTAAATGTATTATATTATTATTATTGCATTATTAAAAAATAATATTAGATAGATTATTTATAATGGTTGTTTAAATTTTATTTTTATTAAAATTAGATACTTTATATTTTAATACTTTAATTTATATAGTTTATATGATAATATATTTTTAAATTAATTTAACATTTTAACTAGTTCAATGATTTCATATAATTATAGTACATTTTCAAATATACAGGGACTAAATTACCATGCACCTTTTGTTGAAAATAGAGCTGACATGATCGTCTTTAATAGCATTGGTGCTCCTTGATTTCTCATGTTTTGGATAAGGTGCCTACAACAAGACTGGAATATATCAGCCATATACACTTTTTTCATCAAACCCAATATACTGATTATGCAAATATCAATCACAGCAATCCCCAGTCTGAGATTTCCTTCGCAGACCCTCTCTGGACCAACCCACAACGCTGTTGAATGCCGCAAAAGTAGAACTGGGTCTTCAACACTTTTTGCGCTCACTCGCACTCTCGTTTCCAAGGTAATTAAATTATTTCATCCATTTCATTCACTGAACAGCACAAGCAATTCTTTCATGCCATAATATATATTTCATTTTCTGTCAAAGGCATTGAAATCAAACAGCCCAGATAACGGGAGATCGAATCCCCGGCCCAGCAAAATAATAAAAGCCATGTCGACTCCTGGGGTGTTGGAGGAAACAATAGGCGAAGAGTCTGTGCAGCAGCTCACTCCACATGATCAGTGGGAATGGAACTCGCGACACCATTGGAAGCACTGGCACGGGCTGTGGACCATGTGGAAGCCTACCGAGGGCCCTGATATTGTAAAAACCTACAAGTCCGTGAGATCCCTGTGGCCTGTGGACGAAGAGCGCGTGCATCTATATCACAGGAATCAGTGGTATGAAACCAGCGGGGAAGGACCCGATATCAACTGGGAGAGCGGGCCATGGGCCATGTATGAATACAAGCACAGCCTACAGGACGGTATTTGGCATCCCAATTCTCTTGACCACAGGATTATTCAGTTCCCCAATGGAGATCTCGGGTGGGTACAGCTGGCATTGAAGCCCAATGACCTCAAGTCTGTTGTCTTCAACGAGCTCCATTTTATGCCATGTGAGTTGAATGAAGCCTTATATTTATCATAAATTAAGTTATTTAATGGATAAGTCTGAGGGGTGGTTAAACTTTATTTTTTTTATTTTTTATTTTTTTTAACAGTTGAAATTCAACTATAATTTTTTATTATTTGAATTGTATTTTTAAATGTATAATTGGATTCAAGGTGTTTGGGGCACTTTGATTATACAGATTTATTCAACAATTTATTGCTAGATTTAGGGCAAAACTAAACAGAAAACTCCATGGATTCAGGGTGTATGGGGCACTTTGATTATACAGACTTATCCAACAATTTATTGCTAGATTTAGGGTTAAACTAAATAGAAAACTCCCCAATAGGACCAAAATGTAGAAAGTTTAGACCGCTGAGTTATTTGAGTATTTTTTTTATTTAAATGGACTTAGTCTAAACATTCTATGTTTTTGACTTTTTGATAATTGTAATTGTTAGTGAAATCACAAATTTTAAATTGCTTAAATTGTTTTTTTAAATGCATAAATAAATTCAGCACCCTCAAAAATATATAATCTCAATCACTAAACTCTATAATTTTCTGAATTCTTGACCCAATTTTGGACTTGCTTATTAAATCTTCCTCTCTTCTTGGAATTTGTTTGATAAATGAGTATGCTTATTTATTAGGTCTTTCCTTGAAGTGTTGTACAAGGTGATAGCTAAGTTATTTTCGAAAAATGTTATACAAGGCGTTAACTAAGTGTGTGAAACAAATAGCGAGATAAGTCATATTTAGTCTTATTAAGAGTAACTTTTATGATATAACTTTCCTTCTTCTCTCTCCCTCTCTTACAATAGCCCATTGGAAGAATGCATTGACTAGGGAAAACTTAGTTCTTTTTTATGGAATTAACCTTGAGTGGACGTTATCACAATGCCCCACTTTCATTGATTCGGGTCGTTTGTAGCTAAAATAACATATTAAAGTTTAACAACTTAATAAATCTATATTTTAATTATTATTAAATTCCATTAGCTATAAGAGATCAATGAATTAGTGAAAGTTAAGTAGTGTTATTACTTCATTAAGATTTGATTATATGATTATCTATATTTTGTATGCATTAGTCTAGTCCAGAAACCGGTCAAAAATTCAAAAGAATTGATGAAATTGCATATATCAATTGTTGAGATTGCACAATCTAAGAGGATTAGGGTTTTTTTAGGGTGTTGGATCCATCTATGAAATTCAAAACTGCAATATAAATAATGGAAAATTGTGATTTCACCAACAATTGGATTGCCGATAATTACACATACAAGTAAAAAAAATCTAATATTTAGACTTGTTCCTTTGTAATAGGAAACGTTCTCAAATTTCTTTATTATTAAATTAGATTTTAATTTTTTATTCTTACCAAATAAATCTTAAAAGGTAGTTAAAAGTAAACATATACCATATACTAGCAAAACCACAATCCAATTCTTTATAATAATGATTCAACGTACATCTTGAGTGAGCCTAATGGTTAAGAACATGTGTTTCCTCTTAGGTGGTCACATGTTCAAATTCAGATGGGAGTAGAATATGTACACCTTCGTCCCACAAACAAGGGGGTCTCATATACCAATTTGGTGTCTGACTTGGATATTATTATTATCATGTATGTTTTCAAAAAGTTATTCTATTTTGTAATTCACTTTAGTAAAAATATAAAACTTATTTTTATTAGTTGAGGCTAAAAAGTGTATTTCATGCATGCATGACATAGATTAGGAATAATCTCAAAAATAGATTAGGGTTTTAGTCTTAGCTAAAAGTATAAAAACAGTTCAAGATAGAAAGTCTAGACAGTTGAACAGTTGAGCAGGTTGATCAACCGAGAGAGAGAGAGAGAGAGAGAGAGAGAGAGAGAGAGAGAGAGAGAGAGAGTAGGTAGTCAGGAAAGAGGCATTTTTGGGTAGCGTACAATTCTGTATAGGGATCCATAGTATGTACGAAACAATTTTGTATAGTTGTACGAGTAGATTGGAACACTCATATGGACAGTCCACACAGTCTGTACAACCATGCCATACTTCTCAAGCAGGTTGTTCCACTTAGTTCAAGGTGATTTCAGTGATTGTATAGTTGCTTGGTTTTGGCGGCTTGTGGAGGTTTCCTTGTAATGTTTTTTGAAGGAATGAAAAATTGATTTTGAAGGAGTACTTACATGTGTATGTGCGAAATTGATTTTATGCTTCCAATATTTAATTTCCAGGCATTGTGCAATTGATGCTATGGTTTGAATTTAATTTCAACATTAATTAAATTCAGGTTTGATTGAGATCATAAGAATTTTAGTCACCTAGGCTTGGAAGTTCTACACATAGGATGAAGAAAATATGTAAGAGCAAATAACAAGTTGCTTCAAACTAATTGATTCCAATGAGTAATGGAAGTGATAAGGCACAAGACAATGATAAGGCACAAGACAAGACACAAATCCTGCAATAACAAGGACACTTCAGAAAACAAAATTTGGAAGTTACTCAAGAGACATATCACAGTGTGTTTGGTAAAAGTTTTAGGTTCTAATTCATTATACTTTCAGAGATATGGCCTATGGAAGGTAGGGTTTTTGACTCATCCTGAAATCAATTTTAAACGAGTCATCTTGGAATTTTCTCTATACTTTTTTTTTCTAGGAAGTTTCAAATAGTAAAATTTTGTGGAGACTGAGGAGAAATGTCATAGTACAGGTGGTCAAAATTTCAGGTTATTTTTTGCTACAATTTTGAAGATATAGTCTATGGAAGACAAGGTTTATGACTAATCCCAAAATCAATTGTCTTGGCATTTTTGTTGTAATTTTTTTTAATGAAGTTTTAGACTCTATAATTTCTAGAATCTCGAGTTAACACAATGAAGTACATGTGGAAATGTTTTTAGATTTTGACTCATTATATTTTATGATATACTTCTTGTGGAAGTTAGGGCTTTTGCACAAGTTATTTTCAGGTGATTTTAAGAGCCTTTTCAGGTGATTTTTAAATTTTTTTAGAGACGTGTTTTGGCATCTTTAAATAACATAGGATTTGTCATTAAGCAAGTAAAATTGTGGTTGGGGAAGAATACATGCAGGAAATACACATGGTTTCACGTGGTAGGAAATACATTGTTTCACCTAGTTGGAAACCTCTATAACCGATGTTGGTACCCCTTCGAGTAGTACTGCATTAGATAGTACCTGTAGATGGAATCTCACTTCCATGTACCTTCGGGTATATAGGAAGTCCCCTAGGTATATTTGAAACTAGCCTTAGATAATCTATTTGGTCATCTTGCTGTTATAATACATCAATAACAACACTCGAGGAGACCACTCTATAGTACTTGGGTAGTACGATTAAGGGTACGGTTGAGCTTCCTTAGTTAGTGCCCTGAGATATTGGGTCGAGTACTATTGTTGAACCCCACGCATAAATGAGAGAGGTATAACACTTGACACTCCCTTGGCCTTAGGACCTAATAACTTTTCTCCATGGCTCCAAAGAAAGATCCAAAATTTACTTCACCAATTAAACCTCCAGAAAGCTCTTCCATGACTCATGAAGAAAATGAGGAGATGCAAAACCAATTATCCAAATTGGATAGTCAAATCAAC
>ML852651.1:8562-20003 GCA_009831015.1 Picea engelmannii | reverse complement strand
AATGTCTTTGAGCTTTTAATTGGGGTAATAGGGGTTTTATGCACATGTTTAATAATATTGATGATGAGATGTGATTGACATTGCTATGATCCCTGTGACTTATGAGCCCATGGAGGGCGTAGCTGTTGATGTGCAGGATCATGGCTGACGGACAGGTACCATGTTGGACAAGTACACATGGGGAGATGATCAGTTCAGACCTCCATGGGGCTGAAGAGCCCACCAAATGGATGCTGAGACCCCAGCAGGGGGCAGAGACAGGACAAAGGGGTTTGCACAGGAGAGAAGGACGACGTCTTGCAGAGGCACCTCGACAGAGCTTGACCTAGGGGGGTTGTGCCCTTTTCGGTGAAACGTTGGCCTTGGAAGGCCTAGGACGTCACCCTTCATGACCATGACGTCACCTAGTAGCATGGACGTTTTGGGAGACAACTGGGGCAGTTTTGGTACATGTGGGAGGTTGGAGAAGCCCAAGGAGGGCTAACGTTTTGCTCCAGGATGTTGCAATTGCCCTAGAAAGGGCTAACGTCACCCTAAAAGGGGCATGGCATCTCTCTATTGCTTGATTAGGGTTCAATTTTAAGCATTTAATGTAAAACAATATGATTTTTGTATTTTGGCCTTGTCGGCCTTTTTATGACCTAAAAGTGAAATTAGGTCATGGTACTGTATAAATTGAGGGTTTTAACCTTCATTTTTTCATCATCTTTCACTCACTCATTAGTGACGTCTGAAATTTGCGCTACACTTGGAGTTCTTGGCTGAAATTGTGAGGCGCACTAGGGTTTGCTACTTGATTACTTGATTGAATGTAAGTAAATTTTTGCAAAAATTCTTAATTGAATGGTTGTAGTATTGTTTCTCTTGCATTTATGGTTATAATTTGCTGATTTAAACCCTAGGGGACAAGCACACATTGAAGGTCATTGTCTCATGTCCCTATCAAGATTTTTTGCCATTTTATTTGTTGAAGTGAGATAGAGCCTTGCCTTAGCAACACTCTACTTATTCTAGCCCTTGTTGAAGAGGATTGAGCCTTGCCATAGCAACACTCAAATCTATCTTCTCCTATGCTAACCCTTTTACCTTATTGAATCTAAGAAGGAGAAAACGCATCAAGGCCTAGTTCCCCTACACCTTGGTGAGCCGATTTTCCCTAGGGTTTGCTTATTGAAGCCTTGCCTTAGCAACACGTTGCTTGCAAACCTTCTTGTCTTAGTCTTATGCAATCTTTTGAGCTAGCCGTTTTGCCATTGAGCTAAGGAAGGAGGAGAGAGCACTAAGGCCTAGTTCCCCTACACCAAAGTGAGCCTCTCTCCCCTAGGGTTTCTTCCCTGAGGCCTTTCCATAGCAACACCTCAAGGTTTAACCCTCCCGTCCTTAGTCCTACTATAATCTTTTGATCCTTCAACTTGCATCGTCCTTTTGACTCCATTTACCCTAGGAACGCACTGATCTAAGGCCTAGTGTGTGAATACTTTGATCAAAACAACTTCAAATACTTTGAACAAACCCTAAATATTCTAACCCTAGCCTAAGAATAACCCTACAAACTAATTTCTGCCATCATATTTTTTCTATTAACATCATTGTGCAGCTACCGTTTTACTTGTGAGCAATTGAGTGGTTGTTTACGACATTATCTAAATGAAGTGTTGATTGTTACATTGAATGCCACGTTCCTTTAGCATTTATTGAAGAAGTGATATTGTACATCGTTGCTATTATATAAACATTGACTTCGATAATATTTATTGTTCAATTGCTTATATATCAGATAGTCATTGATTATATGAAGTACTAACCAAGCGAGTAAGCTTGCATATATATATCTCTTGTTGCTTTGTCTCGGGCAGGTACATCTCATTTTTTGGTTATACTTCTCTTTATTAGCTGGTTAGCCGGACTATCTGCTTGGTGGTGACTTGTGAGGGGGAATTTATCTTTTAGCCTTCAATCCTTTGCCTTCTCAAAACTCCAGGTCATCGGGGACGTCTCCCCTGGGCCTTACCTCCCTAAACAGAAAGAACCTTCCTATCAAGGTGACATTGGGTGGGATTGGTTCAGTTACGCCAGTTCGTCTCTTTACATCTATCTTTTATCCTAACTACAAACTGCGCGATAACAAGTAACAACAAAAAATTTCTGCAGAAAAAAATCAACAAGTAATATATTTTGAAAGACCTATTCTAAGGGGTTAGAATGCTAAAAAAACTTATGGCCTACGAGCTAGAGCTACCAGAGGGTAGCAAGATACACAATGTATTCCACATTTCTTTCCTTAAAAAGGCAGTGGGACAACATGCAACCACTTTAGAGGAGCTACCAACCTTGGATGAGGAGGGACAGTTGGAGTTAGTGCTGGAGGAGGTACTAGAGTGCAGAGAGTGCAGGTTGAGCAGCAGGGTCATCCGGGAGTGCTTGGTCAGAAGGAAGGGACTTCCAGTGGAGGATGCCACATGGGAGGAAGAGCATATATTGCAACACCCAAGACTGATGTTGCTTGAGGACAAGCAATCATGGGAAGGGAGGACTGTGATGTCCCTTTCCCAAGAATAGCCTCATTAGGGAGCGACTTAGTAGTCTACCCGTTCTCGTAGACTATAGTCGGGCACAAACAGGGGAACAAAGGGAGAAATAAGGGTGAATAAGTGGCTAAATGAGTAATTAAGCCAAAAAGCATAGGAAAAGTCACTTAAGCCAAAGTGAATGGAGAAATAGAAGAAAATGGGGTTTTCAAGTGACTTAATTAATTAATCATTCACAACTTAGGAATAAGTCACCAAGATTATGTTATGTCAATGACAAATTAGATCGGGGGAGGTACAAAAAGAGGAATTCGACCTAATTCCTCATTATGATTAATTTGTGAATTGAGAAACAGGTTCCAGAGGAGGAAGTCGACCTCAACAATTGTTTTGTGGATTTCTGGAGGATACCACCATCGTAGATTAGTTTCGGTGTTGAAATACACACCCTAACTCATCGGAAGCACCATCTAGGTATTTCACCGTGCCAAATCAGTATTCTATAGACCCAGTTCAGTGAGTACGCATTGCAGCCAGTGAGGGTGTGGAGGTTTGAGAGACAATTTTGTGTAGCTGGACGAGATCAAAGCAGATCTCGCCAGATCCTTCTGAGCCAGTTGGGAATGAGCCAGGGCGCATCTTTTGAGATATTACTCATCAGATTTGGACGGAGGAATCAATTAGTGCGCACCAATCAATTACTGAGGGCGCAACACTTGGGGAGGCACATTCAGGATTTTATAGAGATCATAGGACCAAATCCAGGGAAACCCTTCCGACCCATTTCAGAGGAGGCTAGGGTGCACATTTTGAGACATGTATTGGCAGATTCAGACGATGGAATCATCGGGGCACATTTTCGGAGCCTAGGAGGTGTGCAGATCCCCAGGGGAGATCATCCGAGGTTCATACCTTTCAACAAAGATCAGATCTTCAGGCTAACAAGCAGTGGGAGGTTGCTTGGGGTAAGGGCGACCCAGCTGAGACAGTTTTCGGGCATATTTGAGGATTTTAGCCACCAGGGCAAATATTCCAGTCTTGCAACAGTTGCCGTATGAGTTGTCGTTCGCATTCAACAATTGCTGGAAATTCTTCTCTCCTCTTCCATTTATCCAACATCATCATTCATTCCGGGTATTTTCATTTAGCATTGTTGTGTGTATTTCGGCTAAGATCCATCTAGTCTCGATCTAGCTGAGAGATTCATTTATTTCCCCGCATGTGATATTGTACTTGCAGTCATATTTCATAATATACTTGGTCGCAGTTGTTGTGTGTTTTATATATATTGCATGTTTTCTTATACACTGTTAAACACAAGAAACACATCCAAAACCGTTGAAACACAAAGCAAAAACCCTTAAACCCCATCCAGAAACCCCCATAAACCCCAAGAAAGTCCCACCCTTCTCACAGGTCACTCTTGATCAAAAGTTCTAAAGGCTTTAAGGGATGAAGCAAAGCAATATTTAAGTGTACCTGCCCAGAATGTGACAGTAAGAAAAAATACTATTTGCAAGTACCATACGATGTTAGTGCTTCATAACACCCTAGACTTTTGATAAAAGGAACAAGCTGATATAAAAGCTGAAGCAACATAAGTGTTTATAACAGCAATGTATATATAACAATAGCTTCACAATTATGCTTCAATAAAGATTAAAAAATGACAAAAAATGATAACATAAACTTGACAAAGTGATAGCAATTGTCAGAAGCAATGATGGCAATGTATAATCAACTTTAAAACTTGCTTTTAAAGTGAATTTGCTGCTGTTATAGATGGCTGTAGCAATATTTTGCAACAACAACAAATTAGTTAGTAGGTTAGTCTAATCTAAAGTTAGAAGTAGTTAGTAAAGGTCTTAAGGTAGAGGGTTTAAGAGTTGTTTTAGTCAATCAATCACTTGCAAGGTATGAACTAGTGCTTTTTAGGGTAAATGGAGGCAATGTTGCAGCGGTAATTCTTAGAGGGAAACAACAAATGATAATAGGTGAGCTAAAGAAAAATGGAGGATGATTGAGGTGTTAGTAACCTAAGGCCTCAATATCCAAAACCCTAGAAGGAAAAGATGTTAGGAAGTAGGTAACCCTAGGCCCTAGTGATTTCCTTCTTCTTTAGGTCAAGCTTGAAATAAATGTATGAAGCTTAAAGAATGAATGATACTAGAGTGCTACTAAGGTAGGGCTCTAGTATATCCTTCAAGGGAGGTGTCTTCTAGCAAAATCAAGTAGGTGAAGAGTTATAAAGAAAAGGACAATAACATGTGCTTTTCTCCTAGGGTTTTACACTAGCAATTTCATAATCTTAGAAATGAACAAGTAAAAAGATCCATAACCATTCAAAATAAAGAAGGATTGCAGATTTCTACTTCATCAAGAATAATCTAGCCACAAACCCTAGTTGAATACTTTCCACCATGAAAATGAAAAAATACACCCAAAGAAGGCTCCTCCAAGAGTTGCGCACCACTTATTTCAACCAATAAGCCTGAAAAGAGGCCGAATTTCAGACCTCACACTTGTGTGAGTGAAAGATGATGAAAAAATGATAGTTTTAACTCTCTATTTATACAATATCAATGACCTTTAATTTCATTTCAAGTCAAAAAAAAGGCTGACATGGCCAATTTACATCAAAAATCCAGTTTTACATAAAATTAACAATTAAAACCCTAATTTTGTCTTTAGGGATGATGTCATGCCCCTCCTAGGGTGATGTTGGGCCCCTTCTTGGAACGCTAGGCCTCCAAAGTGAAACGTTAGGGCTCAAAACCCCTCAGAAACTGCCACACGTGCCAACCAAGCCGTCCTCATGCCTAAAACCCTAACTGGATGACGTCAAGGCTCAATATGATGACGTTAGGGGCCTTCCATGGCCAATGTCATGGTGGGAGGGCAAGACCCCCCTAGGTCCAGGCCTGCCAAAGTGTCTATGGTGGAATGCCCTCCTTTTTCTCCGGTGCAAGCCTTTGGTATCCCTCTACCCCTGGTTGAGATCACAACATCCATTTGATGGGATTTTAGCCCCATGGAGGTTCGAACTAATTATCTCCCCATATGTACCTGTCCGTCGGGCATGGTCCTGTAGCAACAAAAAGTACGCCCTCCATGGGCTCATAAGTCACAGGGATCATAGCAATGTCAATCACATCTAATAATGAAGTTACCCAAACATGTGCTTCGAACCCCCCTTTACCCAGACAAATGCTCAAAGACGTTATGTAGTTTAACAAGCTAGGTTTGGAGAGGGTTTCAGGATGTCCTATTGGGCTAATCCTCCTCAGGTGTGGGGTGTTTCCCAGGTGCAGACCAATCTAGGTCATGTAAATGTATGAAATGGTGTAGGGAGTGTTTGGGCAAGGGCTGCAGTGATGATAGGGAAATGTAGGTCTTACCTGTGGGTGCCTCTGCAGAGGGTGAGTTGCACCTTGTCATGGATGCAATTGTTTCCTAGCCCATTCAATGCCATTTTACTCTTTGTCTTATTCTTTTTCTTTCAAGAGAATAGCTGAAGGACACTGCCCTGGCGTGGTGACAGTGTTACCCACAAGCATTTCACGAAAACGAGAAGGTTGGCTCGTGATGAGACTCCCTTTCTCTTGGCTATGCCACCAAGAGCCACTACCTTGGCGTGGTGACTAGATGAATAGTAGTGCCATACCTCTACATGCGCATGGACCTAATAGGTTGGCTCATGATGAGACCCCCTATCCAACAACTAGGTCTTGAGTTTTATTTTATTTTATGGGTCCCTCCCTTTTTCTTGCTAAGAAGCCTTGTATTGCTTTCTCGGGGATCCCTGGGCGAAGCATCTCAAGGTTTGATCTTGGCTTTTAACTTTTTCCAGCTACTTTTACCCTCTGGGCCTTTAGCCCCTTCTTCCCACAAGGCAAGCTACAACCCTTACTAGCTTGGCAAACCCAATGCCCGAACCAATGTAGGGGATAGATGAGAGGGACAATGATGAAAAGTGGTAAGTATGGAAGGAATGGACAATGACCTTTCATAGACCCACCCAGTGGCAACTCATCCCTAAGGGAACCAACTTACTAGGGCACTCTGTCATCCCCCCCAGGTATGGACAAGTTAAAAGGCATAATTTCCAAGCAAACGTCATGAAACAAAAGAGAATTCAATGCACATATTCAAATGTTTTGAGAATCAAAGTGACACATACCATGATACCCGGACTCATTACCTCATGGAGCAAGACTCACTGCTACTTTAGAACCAGGCCGATGGGATGGATGCTGCTGCTGCTGATAGATAGGAGGCGCTGAAGAAAAGATGGGCCCTCCAGGGCCAAGTTCAAGTCATATGGCTCTCGGTACTCCATGTCTAGGAGCTGTGAGCCTCGAGATATAATCTCCTTAGTTATCCCTAGGATAGGGGATATCATCTGGCTCCAACTCGGGGACATTTGCTCACCGTAGTGCGCATGAGAACTTCAACATCTCTGGCACGACCTGTGACCTGCTAGATCTCAACAAAAGTGATTAGTAATCTTTTGGGGTGGTGATATCACCCCTAGCTGATATATGATACAATGAAATACAAGTAAGCAATCATATATACAAATGGAAATGAAATCACAACTACGCTACTCTAGCATGATATGCAGATGGTATATACAATGAATGCAAATGCCTACCTACCTCTACTTACCTGTTGGTTGAATGCTAGGTGTAGTCAAATATCCAGTGAAATCATCCTAGCAATGTCTCATAATACCTCCCTTTGTGCTTCATCATAAACCAAAACAATGATAAGTCAAGCACAAAAATAACATGAGTTAGGAAATGTATTGTATCATCGGAAATCATAAAGTCTAGCTCATGGAGGCGGGAGGGATGGACAAAATTATGCCAATTCACACCTTTAGGAAAGTGCTCAATCCATTTCAGAAAGGGATCGTGAAAAATCAAAGGTTCAAAAGACCGACTCAAAGAGTCTGAAGGTTGGCTACCTTGGACGTCTTCACAATCTGAGGTTTGGGAAGGGACTAGCAAGAACCTAGGGGATGACTGACAATTTCATAATCTTAGAAATGAACAAGTAAAAGCACCATAACCATTCAAAATAAAGAAGGATTGCAGATTTCTACTTACTTCATCAAGAATAATCTAGCCATAAACCCTAGTTGAAGACTTTCCAGCATGAAAATGCAAAAGTACACCAAAAGAAGGCTCCTCCAAGAGTTGCACACCACTTAATTTCAGCCAATAAACCTTAAAAGAGACCGAATTTCAGACCTCACACTTGTGTGAGTGAAAGATGATGAAAAAATGAGAGTTTTAACTCTATTTATACAATATCAATGACCTTTAATTTCATTTTAGGTCAAAAAAAGGGTGACATGGCCAGTTTACATCAAAAATCCGGTTTTACATAAAATTAACAATTAAAACCCTAATTGTGTCTTTAGGGATGACGTCATGCCCCTCCTAGGGTGACATTGGGCCCCTTCTTGGAACGCTAGGCCTCCAAAGTGAAACGTTAGGGCTCAAAACCCCTCAGAAACTGCCACACGTGCCAACTAAGCTGTACTCATGCCTAAAACCCTAACTGCATGATGTCAAGGCTCCATATGATGATGTCAAGGGCCTTCCATGGCCAATGTCATGGTGGGAGGGAAAGACCCCCCTAGGTCCAGGCTTGCCAAAGTGTCTCTGGTGGAACGCCCTCCTTTTTCTCCGGTGCAAGCCTCTAGTATCCCTCTGCCCCTGGTTGGGGTCACAACATCTATCTGGTAGGATTTTAGCCCCGTTGAGGTCCAAACTAATCATATCCCCATATGTACCTGTCTGTCGCGGATGGTCCTGCAGCAACAAGAAGTATGCCCTCCATGGGCTCATAAGTCACAGGGATCATAGCAATGTTAATCACATCTAATAATGAAGTTACCCAAACATGTGCATCAAACCCCCCTTTACCTAGACAAATGCTCAAAGATGTTATGCAGTTTAACAAACCAGGTTTGGAGAAGGTTTCAGGATGTCCTATTGGGCTAATCCTCCTCAGGTGTGGGGTGTTTCCCAGGTGAAGACCAATCTAGGTCATGTAAATGTATGAAATGGTGTAGGGAGTGTTTGGACAAGGGGTGCAATGATGATAGGGAAATGTAGGTCTTACCTGTGGGTGCCTCTGCAGAGGGTGAGCTGCACCTTGTCATGGATGCAATTGTTTCCTAGCCCATTCAATGCCTTTTTACTCTTTGTCTTATTGCTTTTTCTTTCAAGAGAATAGCTGGAGGACACTGCCCTGGTGTGGTGACCAATGGTGACAACGTTACTCACAAGCATTTCATGGAAATGAGAAGGCTAGCTCGTGATGAGACCCCGTTTCTCTTGGCTATGCCACCAAGAGCCACTACCTTGGCGTGGTGAACAGATGAATAGTAGTGTCATACCGCTACATGCCCATGGACCTAATAGGTTGGCTCACGATGAGACCCCCTATCCACAAACTAGGTCTTGAGTTTTATTATATTTTATGGGTCCCTCCCTTTTTCTTGTTGAGAAGCCCGTTATTGCTTTCTCGGGGATCCTTGGGGGAAGCATCTCAAGGTTTGATCTTGGCTTTTAAATTTTTCCAGCTACTTTTATCCTCTAGGCCTTTAGCCCCTTCTTTCCACAAGGCAAGGTACAACCCTTACTAGCTTGGCAAACCCAATGCCCAAACCAATGTAGGGGATAGGTGAGAGGGACAATGATGAAAAGTGGTAAGTATGGAAGGAATGGACAATGACCTTTCATAGACCCACCCAGTGGCAACTCATCCCTAAAGGAACCAACTTACTAGGGCACTCTGTCATCCCCCCCAGATATGGACAAGTTAAAAGGCATAATTTGCAAGAAAACGTCATGAAACAAAAGAGAATTCAATGCACATATTCAAATGTTTTGAGAATCAAAGTAACACATACCATGATACCTGGACTCATTACCTCATGGAGCAAGACTCGCTGCTACTTCAAAACCAGGTCGATGGGATGGATGCTGCTGCTGCTGATAGATAGGAGGCGCTGAAGAAAAGACGGGCCCTCCAGGGCCAAGCTCAAGTCATATTGCTCTCGGTACTCCATGTCTAGGACCCGTGGGCCTCAAGACATAATCTCCTTAGTTATCCCTAGGATAGGGGATAATACTACCTTGCTAAAACAACATGTTTTTCAGCCTCTGAACTTGTTGTTGTAGCCCCACTTCTAGCAGATGGAACACTAGCTGACCCTGTTGAAAATGAAGGAGGGGGGACAACATTAGTGGGAAAATCCCTCCCTTTCTTTTTCTCTCTTCCAACTGCCCTTGATGATTGAGCCATGACTGCTGTAGCAAAGTTCTTGGACTGCTGTTGTACTCTGACTCTGTTGTTCTTCGACTGTTGCTGTACCCTAAACCCTTTGCTGCACTCTAACTCTCTTGCTTCTCCAACCTGTTGAAGATTTTTAGGTCCTATCAAGCTTGCCAACTGGGTCTGTTTTTGACCACAGATTGGCTCTAAGTTTTAGCTGTTATGTAAATGTTTTGCTGCTGTTTTAGGACAGCCAACAGTTCAGGAACTTCTTGCTGATTTGTTATGGTTGTAATTCCAATTTTAGGTGCTCTAGCATGTAGTTTTAGTAACCAGAAGTTAGCACATGCATTCTAAAATAAATACAACACACCTAAAAGATCTTTATAGCTGAAAATAAGAAGATCTAAAAGACTAACACACATCATTTTGTACACAGGTATTTTTGGTCAACATGACCTTGGATAAAATCCCCCCGGAGAAAACCAGTTTGGGATATATGTCTATATATGAGGAAAGCAGATGGTGGAATATAGCAAGTACAAAATATAGATGAACCTGATACAATAGCAGCTTGATCCAAGCTGAAATACAAGTCCAAAAGAGCCAGGTGTGTCCCCCATACAAGCTCTCAAATCCATTGAAACTGCTCCAGATGCAAACTGTGAGCTCAAAATAGAAAACCCCTCCACAGGAATGAATCTCTACTGGATGGCCTCCCTCTGCAACTGATCTCACTGCAATCTGATGGGTAGAAGTCCTCCCCACTACTGATGCGCCCTCCTCAACAAGTGTGCCCTCCACAATAATGAATCCTCCTCAGTAAATAAACCAAGCTAGATGCCTCCCTCCATGATCCGGATTTTATGAGCAGAACAAAATGACTACAAATTATTACCAGATGCTTAACACAGAATAACAGAGATATAGTAAAACTGGTTTTCTATTCAATAAGGAAATAAGCTGAAACTGTAAAATGCAGCGGAAAACAAGCTTGCTGGAATGGTGGCGGCTTATCTATGAGAAGAGATGTGACGACTGCGCTCATTCGCAAGATGATCATTACAATGAGGCTCTCAAGGCCATTTTACAATAAACAGGAGTTTCAAAAACCCTAAACATCCAAAAACCTAACCCTAGGAGATTAAGCGCCAAAAGTCGTGTGGGCCCCGTTTGGGTAAGTCAGTACGTCAACTTCCCGGGGTTGTAACTTTTGCATACGATTTTCGTTTTAGGCGTATGATAGCCCATTGGAAAGATCTATCTGAGGACTACAACAGTTGCACATGATGAAATTGTGCGACCACAACATACCCCAAAAAACGTCGTTTAGGGCCTCAAAACGACTCCGGAAGTTCAGGACCCGAACAACTGCTAAAAATAGTAAATTATCAAAATTGCTAGAAAGCTGTTGTGAGCCAACTGGAAAAGGTGGGTGGCCACCGATATCCACCTGGATCACTCCATGAAAGCAAGTGCTCAAGATCAAGCAACCTCATGCAACAAACCTCATACCAAAGCTCCCTCTCTTCCTCTCCAAGTGAGCAAATGAAGTTATGAGATCTCTTTCACCCTTTGCGCCCTCCTTGAACCTCCATAAGGAAACCTAAGAAATCGATG
>WSFP011377307.1:0-30187 GCA_009831015.1 Picea engelmannii | reverse complement strand
TAGTGATGAAAAAATTGTGGGCATCACCATAAATTAGTGTACTCAATGACCATCACCATTCTTAGTAAATGATATTACTACTTGTCAACAATGATTGAGATTTTTTTCCTCTTACAGTGGTAGCATTTTCACTTTCCCCCATGTGGTGATGTTACAGTTTGTGCTAAGTAGGAAAAAAAAATGGAAGAAAAAAATTTACATGGAAAGAAATGGCGTGTACAATGAATATGTCCAACAAAACGAAACTAGAGTTGGAACATAGATGCAAGCGGACAACATCTGGAAAATATAAATTCACACTCACGGTAACCACCTGTTGTGAGACACACAACATCCCACTAAATCTCTTTAGTTTTATTGGGTACCTTTGCTACCAAAATTTTACAAGGTATTATTCATTACTTACCTAAATAGTTAATCACTTATGAGGTTGATGTTTATACACAGTAGTCGAAGTCAATTTGATGAAACGTTTGTTAAGAGTGTCATTTCCCTTTGTATAGACCCTTCATGCATGCCCTCAAAGGCTTTAATCACTTTTCAGAACAAAAGAACCCACAACGATAATCCCCAAGTACTTATTCATGTGACCCCAATTTAATATTGTTGGCCCTCCACTCTTAACACAATGCCTTTCCTTTTTCCAATCACTGACGATGATGTCGTTGTCAGGAGAATGCATGAGGGTTCTTTTGTTGTAACCTATCTCATATCGTTGACGACGATACCCTTGTTGCGATAGAATTTATACACAAGTGTCAAAGGGGTATTGGTCGTAGTTTTTGTATGGATGAAACACTTTACAATGTGTAAAGTGGGCCCCAACATCAACCTGCATTCCATTATATTTTTATAAGACTTCCACCGAACCTTATTTTTCCACTTAGCGCTTTTTCATTGGCTTGTCCTCGTTATTGAATCCTTTTTCATTGTCGAGAGACATTGTGCGTTCATATTCTCCATCTGAGACCTACCGACGACGATATGGCCCCAGGTTGATAGTTAGGATTTGAATCAAATACAATCCAACAATCTAGGTTCATCTATGGATTGACGATGACATCACAGTGCTTAAAAGGGAAGTTAACATTTTCCTTCAACCCTATAACAATAAAACTTTCTCAAATACAATTCCATGAAAATAAAAGGGAGATATTTATCATTGATTGCATAAATAATTAAAACTTAAAACCTTGTAAACTCATCACCACCCACCTTTCCCCCCCTTGGCACACATTTCGAGAATACTATGACGGGATGCATTGTCATCGAAAGGAATCCTTACGATATCTACCTACAAAGCAATCGCTTTAATAAAATTCAAAAATGATATGATCAGAGGAATCTTCCCTCGATTGATTCTACCTCGATGACAACATGATCGGAAGACCTTCTCCCTCTTTAATCTATATCTTATGTCGTACGCCAATAAAAAGAAACATTGGACTTCTCCTAAGAAATTTAATGATGAACTGTACGACTCTGACTGAGTCAGAGATGTAACGCGTCTGGTATTAATTGCACAAGGTTTGGGGAAAATTGAAAAATATAATAACCCTGTTAAGACATAATCCACACTACACTATTTGCAAATCTAATAAAACACAAATGTTGTGCCTGTACATGAGCTGGGTAAATTCCACTACGAACTATAAATATCGTGCTATCATGTATGTATTTTATGAAGTTTTAAATTATTGTTATCTGTCACAAACTAAAATATGGAGTAACTTTGTATTGTGTGACAACTTACACAGGTAAAGAAAATGTCTCAGATGTAGAACAGAAAATCAAAGAACCAAGCAGTTGTCGAGCCTTCACCAATTCCAGGATCATATTCTTTTAATATTAATGATACAAATATCCATGATGGAAGGGAGAATTATGCAATATATTGTGATATATACGACATGTTTCAGAATGAAAAATTATCCGTTTGATGACGAAGACATCGACGAATACAAAAATATCATGAAGAGTGGCATCCATATTGTAGCAGCTCACCCAATGCCTTTTTCCTATCATGATGTTGCAAGATGGTGTTTCACACACCTGCAACAAGAGACAACAATGATAGTCAATGCCTCTAGCATCTCGATCGCATTTCTCAAGTCCAAAGATATCAGGATTCTGTACAAAACCCCAGAACCCACGGTGTCACTAGATGAATCGTTTCTAGACAAATTCAGAATTGATCATAAGGATTTCAAAATTTTGATGGAGGATTGTTTTGTAGATGAAGAATGGCCAGTGAAAAAGGGAGAAAGCTATATTCATTCACAATACCTAGAGGACCCATACAAAAAGCTAAATGCGATGACATGTAGGTTATACGACGAGGAGACAAGCACCCATTTCAGGATGGAATGGTTTTCGATGGCATACATAGTGGCCAAGACTAGGAAATATATCAACTGGTCCAGCATCTTATCCTTCAATATCGCAACTCAAACTCGGGAGGCCCAAGGTATGAAAAATCTCGTCTTTTACATGCAATATTACCTAATAGATGGAATTTGTGTAGCGCACAAGTTCCCTGCTTTCAATTGGGATTGGAATCCAAGCCAACCCCCAATTCATGTGTATTGTTCTCAGCTATGGGAGGTGAACTATAAAGAACACTTGTATAATATTTGTGGTTACTTCCTAGCTCTTTTACACAGCCATTTTCGGGTTTCATCCACACCAAGTATCCTCGGGCGTTATCAAAGCTTTATAGGGGATAGGAGATTGGTACATGAAGAAATACTACACCTATGTTAGGATATTTGAAGCCACAAGGCCACCTATTTTGTTTCCCAAATATGTACCCGATAAGTTGTTGGCCAAAGAAGTAGCCTATCAGACAGTAGAAAAAGGGATGATTGCATACTTATCAGAGAAAAATAAAAGATATTGGAAAATTTTCCCTCTACACATAGGCCAATACTCCATCTTGAATAAGAAACATGTCGAGAAGGAAGTTGAAGTTCTACAAGAGATATGTTTATGTACTAGAAACAAGAAAGGACATGATCCCCAAAATATAATATATGAGCATATAAGGGCTATCAAGATAGCACAACAAATAGTCCATGAGGTCAATTATGTTGAGGATATATTTTGAGGAGCCTCGTATTTCAAAGAATCATTAGATAGACTCCCAACTAACTTAGCCAAAGAAAAACTTCACAAAGAAGAAGATGCAAAAAAAAATTTGGTGACAGAACAATTCAAAACACTACTCAAACAAGATAAAGAGAAACGGGAGGCTGAGGAACTAGAAAAGAAGCATAAAAAGGTAAAAAGATCGAGGAAAGCAAATGAAGTTGAGAAGAAGTACCGACATAGAAAGAAAAAAAAAGTGGAGAAGAAACAAGCTGAGATGAATAAAGGTAAAGATCCAGTTTCAGAGGGAAATGGAAAAGAGATAGGTAGCCCTTGGGCAGCAAACAAAACTCAAGCACATAAAGAGATTGAAACGAAGGAGAAGGAAGATGAGGAACGAACCCTTCTGGCCACTCAAGATAAGGAAGGAAAGGGGACGGATGTTAAATCCCAGGAGGAAAGACCCGAGAAAGTAAACACAGTTGTAGTTGCAGACATTGATACTAGTATGATCATAATTCCACTGGAAGAATGTACTCCCGTAGCAGCTATCCCAGGTAGTCTTTCACTCACATATCCAGGATTGGGAATTGAATGTGTTCTTGTGGTTGTTGGAGATTATTACTATAGTCACAAGACTAAAGCTATTGAGAAAAGGACAACAAAGAGAAAAAGAGAGGGATCGATAGCAGGCCAAGACACATATGAAAGAAACATCAAATGGAAAGTAGGTCCAGACCTTAAGGAAAATTCAATTCAAGCCACATTGGCCCTTAATTCTTTCACTGGGAAAATGTGATGTCAGATTATGAAGTGGAAGAAGTACTAGACATGGCTAAAGCAAGAGCATTTGAGCTAGAGGTTGCGATGGATATTTTCAGAGAGATTGCGTCCAATGAATTCAGAAAGGAATCTCAAACAATAGAACACTTGCACTGAAAAGAATTAGAGAAACAGTTACAACTACGGGAGAAGGAATTAAATGAAGAATTTTAAAAGAATACTAACTTGAACCAAAAGATACACCATACATGCTCAGGAAGTAACAAGGCTCTGAGGTTAACAATTGGAAATAAACAAATATAATGAGAAGATTGAAGCAAAAATTTGGAAATTGCAGCAAGATAATAATCTCCTCAAAAAAATTGTAGAAGAAAACAAAAAAGGAGTTTTATCCTGGAGATGATCAAAGAAGAAGCCACCAAAGAAAATGAAGCATTCAGAGATATGCAAAAGAAATTCTTTTTTTTATTGCCCAACATCCAAAAGAATTGGTCGGACCACTTGATAAATAGGACAACAAATGAATATTATGAAACAAAAATATCAAAAAGTTCAAGGTGCCTATGACCATATTATCAACTGGAAAGACATTTTTGATAACCCTCCTAACACCTTGCCAGTATATACAACCAAGCAGAAGATCAAGGACCATATATTAGTCTTCATTGGGAAATCTACCCTCAATAATATGAAAAGTACTCAAGAAATGGTGGAACAAGATTGCAAAAGGTTGTGGAGAGCATCAAATGACCTGCTAGAAAAGTTCAGAATGGAAACCATGGCATATTTAGAAAAAGAAGGGTCTGCTCAAACAATGATAGAAGATGTAGAAAAAAGAAAGAACCGGAGCAGAAGAACCATTGATGCAAAAAAAGAAGTTGATAGAGAAATGATAGAGAAGAGGATAGTGAAACCAAACCAATTGATTCTGTTAGTCCAACACTTCATAACGCAGATAGAGGAAGCCTTAAAGACAGACGTGGTGACCCCTATTTGTGACAATGAAATCAAGCTTGAGAAAATGTAGGTGAGAAGAATGGAGACCATGCTAGAATATTTCAATTTGTGGAAGAACTTCATAAATCAAATGCAAATGCCCAAAGCCACTTGATTATTGTAACCAATCTCTATATTTTGATAGTTTTTGTAATTATTGTAAAAATACTAATCAAGAAGGTGAAATGAAGAGTTGTAATTGTTCTCTGACAAAGTGACAGTTATCGGATACGAAAATCTCCTTCCTCATATTTTATAAAAGGGATGAATGTAACAAAGAACAGAATTTTGCACTTTGTGTTTGACGAACTTTATTATTACTCCTAATTTAATGAAGAGCAAGAGGAATTTCAGGAATTTGTGATGGTGGTAAATGTATCTTAGACTATTCTTAACGCATTTGTCCTAATTTGAGTATTGTGAGTTTTAGTGTATGGATTTTTTCTGCAATTTTCTTGTATGCTTAGATTATCATGGTTTTATTAATTGAATGTAGTTATAATATTGTTGGACACAAATAGAAACCAATTGTTAGTGTTTCTGATAATATTATTGTGCTTATTTTCCATTTGAATGTATGAATTTCTTCTAATTCAAAATGGAATTATTTAAAACCTTATTCAATCTTCTCTAGTTTGCTCCTAATCAAGATAGGTTTAGTTTAGTTTAGAATTGCATCTTAGAATAGTTGTAGGTAGTATCAGTTTAATTTAGTTTCAGGTGTTAATTCATCTGAGAACCTTTGGTTCTCATATTCATATTTAGATTAGCTTGGAAACCGTGCCAATATATTGGTCAGAAACGCTACCCCAAATGAGAGTGAGTCTAATTGGGACTTGTCATCAAGCGTTCTCCCTTACGTGCTTGACAGGGCTCTTTGGACCCGTCAACACCACCATTCCTTAGACTTGACTAATTTGGTGTTGTGTGGCATGCAAGTGTCTTAGACGTTTTCAATACCTTTTTCAACCATTTGTAATTGTTGTGTGAACATTTATTCGAAAAATGTCCATTCTCCTCTTGCAAATATTTAGAAAATATATCCCCAAAATTTGTGACAAAAGCATTTAAAACTATCTTAAAGCACAATTGAATAGAGGAAATTGCATAAAAACCCATTTATTGCACCAAGAATAATGAGGTGCATCTACAACTTGGTATGACAGTTTTCATGTGAGTAACGCTAACATGTCAAAAATAATGCTTATAACAAATAGCAATAACATTGTATCTTATCCAAATATAGGTACAAATGGAAATAAGAATATCGCTACATATATGAAAGAGAGATTTGATATGTATATATAATATAAAAACTACTATACAAAGAGATAAAAGAAGACATACCAGATTTACATATAAATAGAAATACTATAAAATGATATTAACATAGAAATATTGTTATCCATATATTCATATACATCTAAATCTATATTTAATAATCAAAAAATCTAAATCTTAATAGATTTGATCTCTCTTAATCCTTGATAGTTCCAGAATGAAAATAGATTTTGTTCAGAAACATCACAAGTGATTCATGAAAATAATTGATGGAAAAGGGTTTAATCCATTATGTTACATTGTATTGATCTCATGATATGAATTTATAGTACGTGGATTGGACTACTTCTAGATCTAGATCCCATTGAAAACTCATCAATGGATCATGACAACACCTCGTGAATAGATAAGGTTTACAACTCACATCAATGTGGTCTCGGATTTTGTGATTGTCTAGGGACTCACAGTCTAACATTTCCCCCCTCAATCACAATTCTAAATAATTGTAGCAATAATGAAACAATAATTGGTATCATCTTCAATCCAAAACTTCTGAACTAAGCTTCGATGAAGATATGCCTGAAAAGCGGCCAGTATCCGGATAGAGTTCATATGGAAGTGAATAGTTGTCATGTCTAAACATTCCCATTCTGTTGATTAGCATCCCAATAGTTGATTGATTTGAGGAGACTAGTTGTTATGTTGGAATTATCAAATGTTGATGGATTTTTATGATTGATAGGGCTTCGAATCTTGAAGCTTGACTATCATCATTGATATCTTATGTTCCCCCATGTTAGATGCAAGGTGACAAGCTTGTTGAAGTTGGTTGAAGGGATCCAAGCTTGAGTTGTGGATTCTTTTGTTCTTCAATGATTCATGGTTGGCATGATCCAAGCTTGAGCTATGGATTCTTCATGTGGTGGTTTTATTAGTTTACCTCTAACCTATTGGGTTTGTATTCGTGTCCATATTTTGGGAGGTCCTCGATTTTCGTGTCCATTTATGGACGGTTTTTCAGCACATTGTTTTTCGCCAATGGTTTTCTATTCCCTATTAAGGAATTAGGTTTGTTGACCAATCCAGGTCATTATATTAGGGTTTTGGATGTCGATGGCTCCTATATGTATATTGTATTGTAAACAATGTATGTTATGAATGAATATAGAATATGTTGGTTTTCCCGGTTTGGGTTTCTAGGGGAAAAATCTTTGTGTAATGTGTGTATTTGTCATTGTATCTTTTCTGTTCTTTTATTGAAAATATGTTTGCAATAAATTACTGTACAAGGTTAAAATATACATAATCATCGTCCATTTATACTTGAACAATGTGATGGTTTTGGATGACCACTAACCAATTTGATTTGAATAATGTGATGGTTTTGGTTTACCACTAACCATCTTTAGTACCCCCCTGAAGGTGTAAGAGAGTATTGTTTTCATCAATGTTCTCCACCCCTTGAGGCATGGAGAGTACCATCTTTGATTTAATTTCAAAGAATGTATAGAATTGTACTTAGATCGTGTCCAAAATCATCTGGAATAAATGTTGGAAAGTTGTTTTCTTTTGTCATTTCTCCATTCAATTGTGGCTTTACCTTTATCTTGACTAAACAGTAAGACTTATGTAGCTTCTTTAATTGTCTATTCCATTTCCAAGAGATGATCCAACCATAATTAACTATTTTCTTATTAACTTTCTTCTTCTTTCGACACTTTTATGAGAGATGATTTGTCTTCCCACAATGAAAACAAGGATGGAGATCAAACACTGTGTCTCCAAGTGACCAACTCTATGACAATGTTGACACTTGTTATCAATATTCTTCACTTCTTCAAGAAATCATGCACTCACAAATTGAATTGGTTTGGACTAATCTAGGATATGGAAGTTGTTGTCTTTGTGATATCCTAACCGTGTCGATTTTTGTTGAATGATAATTCTTCCCAAGGTCTGACAAGCATCTTCCTCAGGTCTATTTTTGAGTTGTGCATGGGTTGTACACTGGGCCCTAGCTTCTCCAAATCACACTTACACAATCCATGTATGAACAATAAAACCGCACCAAAGTAGCTGAAATCTAATTACTGAGGTGGATATAATTAATGGGTGCTTCACATTGAGAGAAAATCCCTGGTTTAAATCATGTGCAAACTGTTGATCTCATAGCGCATTCAATCACTGATATGAGGGGATATCTTGAACATTGTGGTTTTATTTCCTAAATCTTCCAATACCCCAACGGAAACAATGGAGTGTTCCAGCACCAGGCATTCTCCTCTGGTTTCTTCTTTCGTTTTTCCTTCACCTAAATGGAGGCCCAAAAGGATAACGAGGTCCAGGGATCGAGTCTTGATGGCACTATTGTTGCTTCTGCGCAACTCCTACGACCCTTTCTTCTCCAATCTAGCATTCACATTAAGAATTAGAGCACTAATGCAGCCTTAATTACTTTGATTGCACTGAGATAGTAGAGATCTTATTGCAATATACGGTGGTGGGTGATCTCCCAATCGAATCCTCAACATTATGCATGGATCCTCAATATTTTGCACGCAACTTTGTTTGCATGAAGAGTTGTCTTCGTTTGTTGATGGAATCTTCCCCATTATTACTAGTTCGATCGATTTTTCATCCGTGTAGATCATAGATTTGAAAGAATTAGATTTTAGTTGTTCGAAGGTCGATTCACACACATTGGATCAATCAAAGTAGCCACGATCAATTGGGTTTGCGACCTCCTTTAGGAAAACAGGCGTGTCCAGTCCACGACTTATATTCCAAATATATCTTTGTGTGAATTGGGCGTGGCTGCATAGATCATTGGACATCATCATGGAAAGGGATCGGCGTTGAAAAAATCATTGGACTTATAGTTGTTGTAGATCACAGGGATGAGGATGTCGTTGTTAACAATGACACAAATTTCCCTGTAGAGAATTCATCCGCTTCTTGTCTTGAAAATGAAAATTGCAACAAATTGTCAATTGAAGGTCGTGAGGCCCACGTTCTGACTATAATTTTTCAAAACCATCAATCTGTATTTGAGATTTCAGTGCATACTTGAATAGGATCAAATCTGAATTTAGCAATTTTATTGTCAAAACGAATTGACAGATTTATAAAGATCTCGACAATTTTACAATGAAAATCCTTTTTAAATTTCAGATGTAAAACCTCATTTCTTTTCAGAACTACAAAAAAATTGAAGATTTTACAATAGTTGAAAAAATAGATCTACAAAAACATTTAAATCGATGTTACCACAAATTTTGTGTATAGTTGTGAATTCGTATCATGCTTGACATGTTGAGAATAACCACTAGTTTGACATAAAAGCTAGATTTGCTTTTCCATTGACATGCAGAAGCCATGGACATACCACTCTTGCAATGAACCTATAATGGATGACTACTATGGAGGGGTTATCAGGCCTTAAGATCATAATAACTTTAATACCATGTTAAGAAATAGCACAAGCAAGTCAAGACAAGAATTGGCGGAAAGGCTTTAAGCCATTATCTTACATTGTATTGATGTTCTCATATGAATTTATAATACATGGATTTGACCACTTCTATATCTAGACCTCATTGATGAATAATTGATGAATCATGGCAACACCTCATGAATAGATAAGGTTTACAACTCATATCAATGTGATCTAAGAATTTGTAATTGTCTAGGGATTCACACTCTAACAAATTTAAGTTGGTTTAATAAAAACTCTCCAAAATTTTACAACATAGAAAACTTATATTTTTTACATAAATTATTATTGATGAAATATATATAATACAAAACTACCATTACTCTACAACATATAAATATAAAAGTGATAAAATATAAAATATAAATGGTTTTTTGTATGTTGAGATTGGATTTTGTTGTAAAGCATCACCCTCAACTTTCAAGGTAGACACGTTGATGCCCAGCTCAATGTACAAATGTATTTTCTCTTAAACCGTACTAAAATCTCATGGAAAGTTAGAAACCCTTCAATTCCATGCCTTGATATTTATGTTGTGTGTAAATATTGAGTGCTTCATCCATTACCTTTGCTTGCTTAAGGAGCTCAACTTTTTTCATTCTAGATGGATGCATAGACAAATGGTTGTTAATAGTTGAATCGACACAAAGTTTTTCAAGGTTCTCGTAAGACGATGACACACGTGGACCATATCCAATTGGTGTCGTCAAAAGTAATCTTTGTAATGTGCTTCAACTTCCATCTTGAAAATATAATAAATTAAAATAAACCTAGTTAGTACATTTTCAATAACATCAATGGAAAATTTACTACTCCAATAATAGAAAAACAAAAGTATG
Source organism: Picea engelmannii (assembly GCA_009831015.1). Classification (NCBI taxonomy): domain Eukaryota; kingdom Viridiplantae; phylum Streptophyta; class Pinopsida; order Pinales; family Pinaceae; genus Picea; species Picea engelmannii. The sequence goes on along the minus strand of WSFP011377307.1, from coordinate 19,708 downwards.
GAACGAGTTCATTATTAGTGGTTTACTAAGATCTTGTATTACATTTATATATTTAGATGATTTTCCTAAGATTGAAACCTTAAGAAAACACCCTAAAATTGTAGGACTATAATTCAATTTCTTATGGGGTGGTAGGCGCAGGGGGATCATCTATGATCCCAAAGGACATATGGAAAAAACCTATGCCTAGGGTTTAGGACAAGCAACAATCAAGCCGAGACCTATGCTCTCATACAAGGCCTCCTTGCTAAAGAAGCCAACATCAAAACTCTAATAGTTATAGGAGATTCAAGCGTGATCATATAATCTATGGTTGAAAAACTAACTCCAAAGGAAAACAAGATTGCTCTAACCATTAAAAAAATCAACAAAGAGGTCAAGAACCAGTTCAGTGTCTCATACTTCTAAGTTCTATGTGACCTTAACTCAAAAGCAGACTCATATGTAAACAAGGCATCAAAACTTAATTAAGGTGTTTTGGAAAAAATGGGGGACAACTATATTGTTTTGTCCCCTGAGATATTTAGACCAAAACTTATGACATCTTGCATCCACAATAAATTGCATATGTCGCCACATTCTATGCATCAGTTTCCTCACACTAGGTGGGGATTTGCAACGACGCAATCATGTCATATTTGTTTGCAAACTATAACAGTGGTCTAGAGTTTAGAACTTGTTTCCTTTGTTATCTATAAGCAAGGTGGTATTATGGATTGGAACAGAGTTTGTTTCACTTTCTGAAGTATTCTCAAACCATTGTATACTTGGGTAAGAGTCTAATCTTTCCTTGGAATGCTTTGTCGAGAGTGGGGCCTTTATGTTTTATGCTCTAAAGATACACAGTGGTCGATTACCAAAGCATTGAATATTTTGAACTATGCTTGGCTTATGTTCTTTTGTGCCACTTTTTGCAATTGAAATTTGGGTCAGGTGAATGAGCTCATACAAGGGTCTAAATGTTATTATGTTTCCATGTAAGAACTTGTTTGTGTGCTCTATGTCTTCTTCAAGAAATCAATCAGGGATTTTGTGTGATCTGGTATTTAAAAATTCAAATCACTTTTTTTGTGTTGTGGTTGGAGTTATATGTGCCAAGAGGCTTGCTACAAGATTATATTATCTATGGAAGATCAGTGTTTTAGGTACCCTTTGCTCGTTCAATGGAATAGATGACACCTTTTATGTGTGTGATTCAATCTAGGATACCCTATTGTGAATTTGGCTCTGCCTTCAACTAGATTATAATTTGATTCAAAAAACCATGGACCAAAGAGACCTTCTAGAATTCATAGGGACACCAAGAAGGCACAAGGAATTTATCCATTGCAACAAAAGTCGCGTGTTCTCATTAACTACTAAAGTGCATGAAAATAAGCACACATGTGCCTCACCGCATGCAACAATCATGAACCTTCTAAGTTATGGTCCAACAAAGGAAGAAGCTAGATATATTAGAAGATGAATACATCATGTTGAAAAACCTAACAATAAGCCTCAGCAAGGATGTCCACTCCATAGCCTCCAACAATAAGATGTTTGTCAATTCAACTCACATAGATTACAGAAAGGAAGAAGCAATCCATTAGATGAAAGATGCCATGGATATTAATCAACATAACTAATTTGGAATGGATCATCATATAATTTTTCACCTATCTTAGTACTTCCTAGGTGGAAAAATTGGAGGAATTGTCTTGCAGAGCCCATTTTAGTGACAGGTCCCAATTTGGAGATTTGGGGTCTAGAACCTTCAAGATCCATTTTAAGACATCAAACGACATTTTTCAGGGGTCAAAACTTTAAAATCTTAGCTTACATCTCCTTAACGTTATTTTACACATCAATACCTTTCCAACAATGTAAAAATCACCTCAATCAGAGCTTGTATGTGGAAGTTATGCCTCCTGCAAATTGACATGCCTTCTTGACCACCATGGTACAAGTGGATGTCACACCAACCCCCATTACTCACACTTGTGGGGCTAGGCATGTTCATACTTTCAAAAAGATTCTAGAAGATCGAAAACCTTATCACTAAGTGAAGGTTGAGGATGCAAAAAATCCTAACCCTAGACAATTATCAAGTTATGTTAAATCCCAAGCCGCTAGGTAGAAAAGGGGTTCCATTCGTTAGCATTGGAATTGTTCCATAGTTGAGCAGAGCATCTAGGAGTGGTATTTTGAGAGCATAACAGAGGAGGTAGGAGATTATGTAGTAGTAGTTTAGGCCACAATGTCAAAGGTAACTCCTTAGTGAGTGCTCGTTTCTTTGTACTTGCATTTCATAACTCAAGAAAAGAGAGCAAAGCATAGGCCTCACCTTCTAGCTGGGTATTTTTAAGTATTGGGTTTGCCAAGATACATCTTGTGTTCATTTGTGTGGATGGTGTGTTCTTTTGCTTTGTCTTTCATTTTCACATTTCAGTTATTTCATTAATTTGAGCATTGAGCAAATGATTATAAATTTGAGATCTAAGTAAAAAAATATTTCTGTATAATGCAGAATTTGTTGTGACAAACTATTCTAGTGGAATATCCACAATAGTTTACAGATCATATCGATATCAAATTGGTCTTCTTTGGGGTATTTGTGGAAAGTTGCAGGATCCAAGAATTGGATTAAGAAGAAAGTTGCAAAACTCTAGCCACAACGGATGAGTTTGTTCACAACAACCCTCGAGATCTAGCAGAGAAGAGATTTGCAAGGATGGAAAATATGTCATTGATATCTCTTGCAATATGACCCTCCTCATGGTGGCTCTAGAAAACAAGCTCCGATCATTCAGGGAGGTTGGATGGTATAACTCAATGATTGGATCAGAGGGGAAATCGAAAGATAATGAAGACCCAAAAAAGGTGTCGAGGAAAGAGCTCGAGAAAGAGCGGTCAATTTCAAGTGACGTTACCCCTTCACGGTGTTTATTTAAAATGGAAGCGAGATTGGATTTCAAAACATACAAAGGTGAGATCAATACAGTAAAGTTGAATCATTAGTTGCAACAATTAGAGGTCTATTTCAGTGTTCACAATATAGATGAGGAGAAAAGGATTGTGTTTGCCCGACTAAAATTAGAGGGTCATTCATTAATCTAGTGGGAAAGCCACACAAAGACACTTAGGCTGGAAGGTGATCCAGTAATCAAGTGGGAGGATTTCAAAGCCCTCATTAGGTTCCAATCCTACCATATCGAGCATGTAGAGGATTAATGGATCCGTTGGAATTACTTCAGGTGAAGGCAAGGGCAAAGTGTGCAGGAGTACACCACCGAATTCAGAAATATGGCTATCATGTTGGGTATCTATCCCAAGAACCCATACGTACTCCTCAAGTATCTGGGGGGTCTACACAGTGATTTGCGAGAGCAAGTGATGCTCTTCAAGCCCAGGAAAGTTGACGAGACCTATGTGCAAGCACAATATATAGAAAATATATGCCACAAGAAATGACAACCAAGTGGTTCCAAACAGAAAGAGCACCAAGACACTTCCAAGAAGGGGAAGAAGTGAAAAGAGAAATACAAGAAGACGACGACCACTGCACATCACTACAAGAATCCAAGTAACCACAATAACCATTGCAATATCGATGGTCACACTAAAGAAAAGTGTTGGAAACTACATCTAAAACTGAACCCTAAGAACCATAAGAAGCATGCCAAGAAAAAGAACCTTCTAGCTACAAATTCAAGCAATCAAGTATAGAGAAACTCATATGTGGATGAGAAGATTGCTTGCACTTCAATGCAGAAGGAGGTGAATCGAAGTATCCCTCATCACAAAAAAGAGAAGGAGATGACAAAACTCTTCCATATCAAGATCCAACTCAAGAAGACCAAGGTAGACACTCTATTCAATTTTGGTTCACAAACCAATATCATAGCAACCAATTTGGTCAACAAGCTTGGATTGGAGGTTCATGATCATCCTAACCCATATCCATTGGGGTGGATAAACAAGGATGCAAAAATCAAGGTCACGAAATAATGTAAGACCAAATTTCTTGTAAGCGCAAATTTTATTGATGAAATGGAGTTATATGTAGTAACCCTTGGCATGTGTGTAGTGTTTGGAAGCTCCTACATGTATATGAGGGATGCAATATTCATGAGGAGAGAAACTAATACTTCATGATCAAGGATGGGAAGTCTTTCATCATTAATGCAAATAAAGGTAAATCGAAGATCTCACTGGTAAGTGCCAACCAAACCAAAAAATTGATTAGTTCATGTAAGAAGTGTGTTTTGTTTTTCTTACAAGAGAATCAATCGGGTGATGAATCTGTAAGAGTAAAGGAATCATTGGAGAGATATACTAAAAAGTATAAACCACAGTTGGAGAAGTTGTTGCGGGCATATAAAGGAGTGTTCCAGGAGCCTAAAGAACTGCCACCTAAGAGGGAAGTGGAGCATGAGATACAATTGTTGCCGGACTCCCCATTACCAAATATTGGGTTGTATAGACAATCTATTATGGAAGTAGACTAAGTGAAGAAACAGTTGTAGCTGTTGTTGGAGCAAGGATTTATTCAACCAAACACCTCACCTTGTGGGTCACCTATCGTCATAGTGCCCAAGAAGGATGAGACCTAGCAAATGTGTATCAACTACAAAGCTTTGGTTGCAACATGTGCAAGTACTTCACCAAGTTGGATCTCAAATCGGGATACCACCAAGCACGTGTCAAAGAAAAAGACACCTAAAAACCGCCTTCAAGACAAGCAATGTTTGTATGAATGGTTGGTCATGCCATTTGGTTTTTGTAATGCACCAACTACATTTATGAAATTGATGAATGATGTATTGTGCCCATATTTAGATTCATTTGTTATATTGTATTTAGACAATATATTGGTTTATAGCTCTACCTAGGAGGATCACACCTCACATCTTATGCATGTTTTAGAGACTAAAAAAGCACCAACTACTAGCTAACCTCAATAAATGTGATTTTTCTCAATAGTCATTGGTGTATATTTGGGATATGTGATCGATGGAGGGGAGCTCAATATAGATCCCACAAAGATGTAGGCCATCATAAAATGGTCAGTTCCTACTAATGTCATTGAATTTAGGAGTTTTTTTGGAGTAGCACAATACCTACAAAATGTCATAGCATCATTTTCAGCGGTATCTACACCACTCCATGTCATAACATTGAGCAGTAAGAGTTTTCAGTGGAGAAAGAATCAGCAGAAAGATTTCGATGAGCTAAAATGAAATATTAGTCAAGCACAAGTTCTCGCATTACCTAACTTGCAGAATCCTTTCGAAGTGGAGACAGATGGAAATGGATATGTAGTGGGAGCAATTTTGATGCAAGGAGGTAAGTCGATATGTTATCATTCTGAAATGTTTCATGGGATAGTCTTAAACTACCCTACCTATGATAAGGAGCTATATGTTGTGGTTCAAGTTGTTAAAAAGTGGAAGCGCTATCCGATATGCAAGGAACAATTATCCACACAAATCACTAGCCACTGCAACCTTTGCAAGTCCAAAGTAAGCTTCAACGAACTAAACATTACAAGTGGATGGGGATTTTGCAACAATTTCATCTAGTTATCAAGTATATGAAGGGAAACATTAATAAGTTGGTGGACATGCTTTCAAGACCACCCACATCCAAGATTACATCTCTGGAAACTCTTATGCACATGGACCATTTTACGCATCATGCATACAAAGAGGCATACACAAAGGATGGAGACTTCAAAGAGGTGTTTCAATAGCTACAGGGCCAAATTCATGTAGAAGAAGGTGATGGCAAGGTTGACTATCATCTCTAGAATGGGTTACTCTACAAGCTAGACAAGCTCTATGTCCCTAAAGGAAAAATATTGCAGCTTATTAGAGAGGCTCACACCTCCAAGGTTGCGGGAATTTTGGTGTTGGGAAGACAATTGCTAACTTACAAAGGTATGTGTATTAGCCCAAAATGCAAGATGTAGTTTTGTATATTAGAGGATGCACACTTTGTTGTACCAACAAGCCCAGTAATAGAAAGCAAGCTCTATACCATCCCTTACATTTACCTGCTCGACCTTGGGAAAGAGTTTACATGGATTTTGTGGGTGGTTTATCAACAACTGGGAAGAAACATGACCGTAAAATCACCTTGTAAAAAGACCATAAAATGACAAGAAGAAGAAAACATGTTCTTTGAACACGTCATCTCAGATGGGATTACCGTATTTCTCAATGCCTTTTGGGCTATGCTTTGGGAAAAAATAGACATGAAGTTGAAAAGATCTACAACATTCCATCCACAAAGAGATGAGCAAACCAAAGTAGTCAACAGAACGTTGGTACAACTTTTGAGGGGTTACAATAAAAAACATCCAAAGACTTGGGATAAAAATACGATCTTCATTCAACACTCTTATAACATAGCAGTCCATACTTCTACCGGTAAGTCCCCTTTTGAAACTTGCTTTGGATATTTGACACCTTTACCCTCAGATGTTGCTTATGGATATTAGGGAGTGAGGGGAGACATAATAGGAGAACCGTTGAAAGTAAATAAATTTGTTGAAAAGATTAGACATATACATTTGCAAGTACAAGAGACGTTGAAGAAATCCAAGGAAAAGTATAAGGCCAGACATGATCAAACAAAACTAAGAAGTCATTCGAAGTGGAAGACAGAGTTTGGTTTCAGTTGAACAAGGAAAAACTATAGGGTCATGGTAAGAAGATTAAGGCTCTATGATATGGCCCTTTTGAGGTATTGGAGAAGGTGGGAGATAATGCCTACAAACTTAGTCTACCCCCATACATGCACATTTACTCAGTAGTGAATGTGGAGAATTTAAAACTCTATGATCCTTTCACAACGGATCAAGAGGTGGAGCAAGTACCACCTACCATAGAAGACTTAGCACCAGATGCCAGACAAAGTTGGTAGAAGATAGTTTTGTAAAGGAAGTCTAAAACTACAAGATAGGGGCAACGTGATCTTTGGGAGATTGGGTTGAAAGGACAATTTCTAGGCAAAACAAAATGGTACTACAGAGAGAAAGTAGAGGAAAAATTTTATTACCTCATTCAGTAAAATTTTGAGGACCAAAAGCCTCCTTAAACAAGGAGGTATGATTGAGTATGGATCATCATATAGTTGTCAATCTATCTTAGTACTTTCTAGATGGAAAAAATGGAGGAATTGGCTTGCAGGGCCCATTTTAGCGGCAAGTCTCAGTTTGGATATTTGAGCTCTGGAACCTTTTAGCTCCACTTTGAGGCATCAAACGACATTTTTGCAAGAAAAATTCACAAGCTTAGCTCACATCCCCTTGAGACTATTCTACACATCGAGACCTTTCCAAGGGTGCAAAAATCACCTCAATCAAAGCTCATGCAAAAGTTATGCCTCTCGTAAGTTGACCTACCTTGTTGACCACCATGGTACGAGTAGATGCAACATCAACGCGTTGCCCCCATTACTCACACATGTGGGGCTACGCACATGTGGACTTTCAAGAATATTCAAGAAATTCCAAAACCTTATAACTAATTGAGGGTTGAGAGTGCAAAAAAACATAACCCTATATGGCTATCGAGCTATGTTAAAAATCAGATACTAGAAAGAGACGGGGTTCCATTCTTTAGCATTGGCATTGTTCCATAGTTGAGTAGAGCATTTGTGAATGGTATTTTGGGAGCATAATAGAGGAGGTAGGAGATTTTGTAGCAATCGTTCAAGCCACAGTGTCAAAGGTATCTCCATAGTGAATGCCCTTTCTTTGTACTTGCATTTCATAACTGAAAAAAAAAGGGCAAAGTATAGTCTTCACCTTCTAGCTAGGTTTTTTCCCGTATTGGGTTTCCCAAGATACCTCTTATGTTCATTTGTGTGGATGGTACGTTCTTTTGCTTAGTCTCTCATTTTCGCATTTCAGTTATTTCATTAATTTGAATGTTAAACTAATGGTTATCTTGAGATCTAAGGAAAATAAACCTGCATAATACAAAATCTATTGAGATGAATTGTTCCAATGGAATATCCACGGTAGTTTACAGATCAAAAATTCTCTCCCGTCAAATGTTGGTCAGGAGGAGGCAAATAATCAACATGTTTTCCACTAGTTTATATGTATTTTAAAGTTATATGCATATTAGGACTTTAAATTTGACAATATATTTTCAAGAACATCTGGAATATACTACTCCTAGACATTCACAGACACTTCTATATTTTCTAAGCGCTGCCATTTTTTTAAAGATCAGTCTTTTGTATGCTTGCTGTTAGCTTGGCTGCAGCCTTTTTATAATATGATATTATTCAGTTTCAATTAAAAATAATAAAAATAATTCAATTTCTTAAACAGAGAATGCAATAGTTGTAGAGCAGATGTGAACATAAAATACCAATAGCATATCAATATATATGCAAATTTAAAGATGGAATTTATGTTGAACTTTCATCTAAAATGCACATATTATACCGTAAAATAAAATTGCAATGCACATATATTATACCGTAAAATAAAATTGCACCTCTAGGAGCTTTCTCATGAACAGAATCACAGAATAAGGGACCAAACTACCCAAGCATAGACTTCTTGTAGACCAGACAAAAGAAGACTATGCAGAGGCCTAAGAACCCACAAAATTAGCTCCAAGTCTATATTTTTAAACTGTTCTGTTTAGCAATGACAAGCAAAGGCTCAATGATTGGCATTCCCATTAGCTGTTGAAAGCAATAAAACTTGTTGAAGAGAATTTCAATTACAGAAAACATGAAACTCTATTACAGATCTGACACTCAACTTCAAGATTAAAATACCAATAGTATACAGACAAATACGCAAGAAATCTGAAAATGTCAGTTCCCTTTTGTGTGTTTATGAGCCCTTGCCTAACCGGTGATACATAACACAGGCACGTTACAACAGAATGTAAAAGCTGGAAATAAATAGATGTGAGACACTCCATTGATAAAAGGGGCTGCACAAAACAAGTAAGAAAATTCCAGAAAAAATTCCTCAGGACAAGGACATACGAAAGTGAATTATAGGTATTGGATTAGAAGACTGGTTTTTTTTCCATTATATTTTGGAGTTATTGCATATACCAATTTTTCAAATATTTATTTTCCTAGAAGTTATCTTCCCAGACTGACCACCCACTGGAAAAATGACAGCAAATGAACGATAATCTGAATGGTTCGTAGCCAAGAAATACTCAAAACATCAAGAACGAACAGTAATTTTTTTCAAGAAAAAGAAAACCAAGCTTACCACACCTAAATGAAAAAAATGAGCATGATAAAGAGAACAGACAAGAATTTACAGTAAAAGGTTTGCTCTAAAGAAGGCACAAAAAGAAATGGCCTTTTGCCTCAGGATGATAAGATGTTAAAGGGTTTCTCAAACATTACCCCATTCTTTTAATAATGCAAACTCTTTAAAAATAAAAAATAAAAATTAAAAAAAATAAAAGAAATTATTTTAGTAAGTGTTGCACGTTAGTAAAAATGGAGAAATTATCTCCGGGGCATGAGGTTATGCTGCAACCAGGGTAGTATCTGGTTTCATGTATGGTACTAAGGCTAAATGCCTACTTGAAATCACATGATCTCAATGCTATAACCTCAGCGATGATACTAAGGGACATCGAATTTCTTACAAATATTATTTAGGTAGAAACCATCTTTTGATTCTGGAGTATTACTACTAATTGGTTAAAAGCTTGTTTTCTTTAGATGTAAGGAAACATGTTAACAGGTGAACAGCCCAGGACCCAGAGGCATCTGGCAGGAGTGGAAGTCTGCCCCCTTATGGACCACCAATGGGTTATTTCAGGTGGCCGGGTATTGTTTGAACACAATAATATTGCTACACATCAAGGTCCTTAGATTGTATCAATAAAAACTAGATGAGTCGCTGAGTATCTAGTAAGCTTTTTCCAGCTTTGGAAAAAAAATACAAATGGAGCAGTTGATAGCATTCTAACACGGTTGTGAAGCAGCAGTGAAAGAAACACATGTCAACACGTCAATTTTTTTTCCCGGGTATCAAGGAATCTGGCAGTTGAATGAAGAAGAAATGAAAACTATGTTATTTTTGGGCGATATTGACAATGAAAGAAACATAAAAGATTGTAAACAAATACAAGGGACATAAATTTATACCCTGAACTCCTTAATCATGGAGCCGGTGGATGAACAAATTGAGGTATGGTTTAAAGCTTAACTTTATGAGTGGTGGGGAGGTAATAGTAAATGGTGCATAACCCTACCATGGCTGCTCATCAGTAAAACCTCGTGGCCACCCTATCAGTAAAAGCTCTGCTCGATCTGTGCTAGAGAAAGGGAAACCAATGCATTATATGGCCGCAAAAATCAAGCATAAAACCGAAATCAAACTAAGCAAAAACCCACTCCCACTGTTGAGCTGCTGTGATTGCTAGGAGGAGATTCAATGTATTTCTCTCTTTATGAAACCCCAACAATAGAAAAGAGATACGAAATGTGACAAGTTGAGCGCTTGCTTTTCTCCACCAATGCATGCATCTAAATACTGGATGAATATAGCAGTGTTTTATGTCATAGCATTCTTATAATGAAAAACACCTATTGATATAAAAATCCTAAACAACTTCCTAACGGCCTCAAAAGAGTAAGTAAACAACATAAAATGTAATGTATTTGGTTGGAATGTCCAAGATTCTAAACTAAAGCGAATTTCGAGGCTCCTTCAATTTCCAGTTAGAAAAAACTGGAAATCCATTCAATATTTAGAGCTCTCCCTTCTCATGGGTAAGTTATTAGTGAGTTAATAGAATCCCATTATGGATAAAATCAGGAAGAAAGATGGGGTGTTTTGGGGTGTTGGGCTCCCAATGATTCAATCTCCATGCCAGAACCATCCCAATAAAGGATGTCTTCATTGCCTTCCAAATTATTGGTGCTCAATGTCCCAATTTGAGCTAATCTCCATGCGAGAACTATCCCTATATAGTATAGGGGTTGTTTTTCATTCCTTTCCAATTTATTGGTGCTCTATGCCCCAGTTGGAGCCCTGGAGGAAATAGAATCAATCAACAAACTCTTTCTATGGAAAGGAGGCAAACAATCCTCCCTAAAAAATTTCAAGGGCTAGGCATCAGAGAGACAGCCTATGTAGACAAATCCCTTGGTGCCAAACTATTATGGATTCTTATCACAGGAAGACAAACAAGTGGAAGGAAATACTAATGCAACAATACATACAGAAAAAGAATTGTGGAAAATCGGAATCCATCTCCAGATGGATCTCAAGCATGGACAGCCATATGCCAATGGACCTCTCAAATATAATCTCTAACCCAAAGCTCTAAAAGGTTCTGACCTCTTCAGTTTTCTTTAGAAGACACAAGGGCATGAGGTTCAAAAGGAAACTATTTAGTGATAGGAGGATATGACAAACTACAAACACTAGGATAAAAATTCAGATCTATCGATACAATTGACAAAAGATATGGGCTATGCATTCTTCTGACTTTAGTTCATTCTTAACTTTTGATGCCTAAAAATTTAAGAGGGGAGGAGATTTTATAGTCATAGAAGCTATACCAAAACATCACAAGATAAGATAGGCATATGCCATTGTTGTTTCACACACAATACATCTCACAGTTGAGAAGCAGAACCTATTGGTATTGTCTGTGCAAGGAAAGAAGAAAAGAAAACATCTTCCCATATGTTCTTTGAATGTAAGTTTTCTCGATGCATCTGGTCTCTAATCCTGGCAAATACATAGCTCCAAACAGATCAAGGACCCTCGTTAAAGGATGCAATACTTTCCTCTTGGAGCTCTGATTACCTTCGGTCCCTCAGGGAACAAAACCCCTCCTCAAGAAGGTCTGCGAACTTCTCCCTAGGATCGTTCTCTGGAATATTTGGTTGTGTAGAAACAAAAAAAGTCTTTAAAAACAAAGACACTACAGTTCCCTCAGTAAAAGAATCAATTGATAATACTCTTAAAGAATTGGTTATAGCCAACTATAGAGGGAAAAAGCCTATGGACCTGTTGGAAAACAAAGAAAAACCTGTATTATGAGCAGGGAATCCTGAACTGGGCAGTAACCCATCAAGTCAAGGTGGGAAAACTCTCCATTAACACAGCACACGAAAACCCACAAGATTCAAATTTAAAATATCAAAAAATGGATTCAAGGAAATGTTTACCCTGCTCTTTTACGACGCATCTAGGGGAAATACACGAGGCATCTAACAGTGATGTGGAATCCAAGAGGACACTTGGGTGTTGGATATGCTTAAGGGATTGGCTGGGTTGCAAAGATCTGTGATAAATCACGATATTTTCAATATATCGCAAGTTTTTCTACTCTGCCTTACTATTGACCCAAAAATAGCGATATTTTTCAACTCCCCGTTACTATTGATTGACCATTATCTACATCAAAATATCGCTAGCTGATGGAAAATATATGCTGGCTCGGGGGATGTTTTGAATTTTTAGAACTCTTTTGCTCATTTTGAAAAGGAAAAGTAGGGGATTGAGAACAAAAGGGTTACTCGCTGTTATCTTTGCCCCTAAAAGGGCTAGAGGGAAGGGGTTGTTATAGATTTTTTTTTAAATGATAAAAAAATCTATGTTACAGTTTTTTTAAAGTTTGTCGACATTTTATATTTCCAATAAGCTTCGTTCCGGACCCTTGATATATTTGTTGAAACTTGACGTGATATTTGCAACATTGATTGGCTCCTCAACAAGCAATCACACTGAAATTATTGCACTCTAGAAGGGACTCAAAATCACCCTCTCTATCGCCACAAACAGAATTGTTATTATAGAGAGACTCAATGTGGTCTTTGATGCTCTCAGAGAGCAAAACTTGCCTCTTACCCTGTTAGCACTTAAAATAATTCTAGTGATTTGTCACAAAAACACCAACGAACTTCAAGTGTAACAATCAAGAGGCTAGCATACACTGTGAACTTGGTTTGCTTCTTCTCGCTTCACACTGGTGCTTTTCCAGTGTTAGGGGGTTGTCCCTGGGGGATTGAAGGTCATATAACAAACTTTTAAGATTAGACCAGATCTCATATACAAAAAACAGTTTATTGCCTTTTCAGAAATGCAACTCTAAAAACAAATCAGCAAACTAGAAAGGCAGAATGACATTCAAATATGTCATGCAACATAGAACCTTGTATCAATCTGTGGACTGGAGGTCAAATCTACAAGAGTAAGTTGCAGATCTGAACTAAAGATGGATGAGAGCAATGAACAAAAATGAATCAGGATGATGCCAAAGCACTCTCCTTTCACCTCAATAGGACTGGTGCCTTAAATAGTCGGGTGATGGAGGAAGGGAAAAACGAAATCTGTGATATAAATTGTTAAATCCTACTCTGTAAATGAAGAAAATATCACATTAAACAGATAATAACACCAAACATTGCAGACCATAGCTCACACTCCACATAAAGGTTTCTTTGTTTTCCCAAAAGAAGATATCTGCGTTACGAATCAAAAGATATCAAATGTCACCCTGCTCCTCTGCTACATGCCACCTGTGAAATATAGACTTGCTACAAATAGACCTGCCAAAAATAGCAGTTCCAACTCCTAAAAAATAGGTGTTCCAGAATGTGAAAATAGCTGCTCCAATTATTGAACAAAAGAGACTTGATATAGATCCAAATTGTGTTGGATGATATTGATCCAACCTCGGAATGGGTAGAGAAGACTGATTCGGTAGAGAGTTTGATCCTGATATTGATGATTTGGGGTGGATTTGTTTGGATATGAGTAGCACCAGGCATGGCAGGCACTAGCTCATACCAAGGATCCCATTTCCAGTAGTGATGAGAGTTTGATGATTGATCATGTTGATCAGTGATACGTAGTAGGCTAGTAGCTGGTAGCATGTTGGTTTTTGGACTTTGGAGGCTATTTAGAGCCCTGATTATGTATTTTGTCTCAGATATGTATTGCACTTGGAGCTTTTTTTATATATTCACCCTTACATAGTATATACATAAACAACCTTTGCATATTTTATCTCTAATGGTTTGGAATCTTTAAAATATATTTTTTTCATTAGAAGTGTATTTTATATAGTTTTTAGTACACAAGTTATAAAATTCAAACTGGTTCAATTCTGAACTGAGTCTGAGTTAAGTCCGAATGAACCCTCCATTGATTCCAAGGCCGAGTCCAAGTTTTAAAACACTAACTCCAACATCTAAAAGGCGACATTGAAAATGGTGTTCTCATAATTCTGTTTCATCAAAGAAGAACAAATGTGTAACTTTTAGAGAATGTGCCCTTCAATGATCATATAAATGGTCATATAACATCTCCAAACCCTTTAGAGAGCCCACATGCGTCAAATGCCTACATACATCAAAATTTGAAGGGCAGTGTGTGAGATTCATCAATTTATCTGTAAATCATTTATACGTAAGAGATAAATTATTAAAAATGAGATGCACTTGACGTAGATTATGCAGTTTCTGTACTTATCAAGATTTCATAATTCAATTGCAAAACTAAATTTTTCATGTTGAGGAATTATGGAGCATCTATGGATATAAATGTCTATTTTAATTTTTTAAATAATTCAATATAAAGTAGCACCAAATCATCAATTTTCCATTGGGTTTTAGTAGTTAAGATGATCTGTCCATGTGAGAATTTCCATGAAGCTATAATAGGGGTTATATGAGCAGTCAGGTTATATGAGAACTGCCTGGCTATACTTGCAATCGAGGAGACTAATAAACTTAATTCTGTTGATAATTTGGTCCAAGTATAGACAGAATATAACAAAAACGAGGATTTGTATTAACTTGGAAACAGATAGCTCGCTGGCTATATCCTTAACCTGCTTACAGCTGGAATAACCAGGATACATATTTTAAAATAACCAAGATACATTTATTTTGCATCAAAATTCTTTTACAACATGAGATGTACATACAGTATTCCCTCAACTTGGTTTTCTTTGTAATACTTTTCAAAATGACAGCCATGAAAACATAATAGTGTCTATTGGCCATTGTCAACACCGATGACTTCTTTCATTGTTGTCAGGCCCAGTGACTCCATAAAAAATGTGGATGTTTTCTGGTTTGGGGTCAGCTGGTCCAAAGCTGTCCTTGTCACTTGGCGAGAAGGAAGAGCTTTACTCCACAGGGTCCAAGTCCTCTTTTGGGGGAGGGAGTTTACATGTGTGCTGTAGAGCTTGACTAATCTTTTGAAGCAGACTCTGGTCAATTTTTGCTATGTACCCTGCAATCAGCGGCTTTAAGTAGTTGAGTTGATGGCATTGGCATGATTATTCAGTGTGCTCTTATACCATGCCTTTTATGGCTGGTAGACTGTAGTGTCCCTATGGTTTGGGAAGAGTCAAGTTTATTCTTCATCATCCCTTCAACCTGCTTCTTGAGTTTCTCTATTAGAAAGAAATGCATTTGCAAGGTCGTACTCCCAATCCCCTATAAGGACATGCCCCCATCTGTTATTTGCCATTGTGGCTTCACATACTCTAAAAACGCTGACAACAAACAATTAGTAAAATCCAAACTCATTTTTTCCCATCCATAGTTTTATTTTTGCATAGTTAAAGACTCCAGCCAATAAATGCATTTGGTAGAGTAATGAATCCTTGTTAATTGTCATACAGAGCATCTCAGATCACCCTGCTTTGTTGCATGAAAAAGGGGTGATGAGCTCATTTGCTCAAGGGATTATATAGGATGGGAAAGGGTACTTTCCATACGGAATGATCTGTTGGAGGAGGTGCTTCAATACTGCTATCCAGTGTTCACGTATCCACTTGCCATGTGTGGTGTGACTAGATCGCTGTGGGGTACACTTCTCAAGAGCTTTGGGAGGTGGCTCCTTGGAATTCCAGGGGTTGTCTTCTTCCGCTGCAGCCTGCAAAGCTCTTATGTTTTTTTTCTGGTTTTCCTCTAGTTTTTCTAAGTGATGGATCATCCCCATTTCCCAGTGACTTTCCATTGCGTTGTATTATGAATCCCCCTTCTGGGAGATCAACCTCTCAGTTTACTTTAGCATCTGTGTCCGAGTTGAATCTTCTGAAGTTTGAACATGTGATAGGGGCTTACCTTCTGAAAGAACACCACAAGAAGGCAATGTCTTTCCAGAATCCTTTTTATTGGGGTTATGTTAACAGAATCTGCTCTTCCCACAGATCCACCACTAAAATCAAAATTGACACCAAAAAGGATTGATGCATTACACACTCCGAAGTATGCATTTCTGGATCATCTCTCAGATTTCATTGCAAAAAGGTCAACACACAGTGGCAACAGAAGAAGGATGGATGGTTCAGATATCCAGCAGAGGTTTGGCACAAATGTTAAGGTCTTTCCAGCATCAGTAGAAGATAATATCAAACAAATTTTGAGATCTTTCCAACACATCAGATGATCATTTCTATAAGTGATATGGCAGAAACCATCTGCACACTTCCTGAGGTATATTTACAGTAGAAGGAATGTCATTCCTAGCGATGGATGGTATGATTTTTAAGAAGAAATCAACAGCGTGAGAAAGATTGAATTTCTGTGAAAAGGAAGAGACACAATGAGGAATCGAACCAGCAAATTAAAGGTAATTTCCAGCAGGATGAAATCCATCATTGTTTCAGTAGCAGCGTCTGTCATATTTCCAAAGGAGGTTATCGACTGGTTGTTAGCAGCAGCTAGGAGGGCTCTCTGATTGAGCATGAGGTGCTGCTATCACCTTAAATTTTGCAGCCATTGGAAGACAACTTTTACAGTGTTATTCTTAGCAATAATGGCACCCTCTTGGGCACATTCAAGAAGACAACTTTTACAGTGTTATTCTTAGCAATAATGGCACCCTCTTGGGCACATTCAAACAACACTTTCACATAGATTTAGAGATAAAAAAGGTCATGTTCAATGTCGTTTATCTAGGCAGCAACCTAGGTATTGATTTTAGGAGAGATGTTTCCAGCAAAGAAGGGCACAGGTCTGGAGGGAAATCAAATGCCAGTGGTTACACTGCTATTTCAGCCATGTTTAAATGTCAAAGGCAACAATAGGTGGCTATTCTGGGCAGATCCTTTGCCTTTTCTGACCTGTTTCAGGGGTATTTATTACAGCATCAGGGTAGCAAGTTGGCAGTGCATTAATGATGGCAGGAGGGTGTCCCACACATGCAACCTTTACCAGTAAAGAGAGTTGTTTGTCAATCTCAAGATTTATCCCAGCATGGAAGCACAACAGTTGACGGATACTATTCTTGCAGATTCTTTGCCATTTTGGGCCTGTTTTATTGCAACAAATGGCAATGTCTTTTTTCTAGCATCCATTCACGGCACAAGGGCGCTTCACACTTCTACTCTTAGCACCATTCAAGGAGGGTGCAGCAGTGAAGGATTGCACTGCCTTTGGAGCAGCATGAGGGCACTGCCATTGAGGCTGTTTCAGAGCTATCGCCTTGGTTGTTATTAGCTTTGAAGCGGCATTTAATGCATTAGTCGAAGATGGGCCCTACTTGGGGACTTACTATTTTATATTTTATGTGACATTATTGTAACCTCCCATTCTCATTCTATAAGAAATGGCACGCTTAGCTTTTGAGAGGTTGATCGGTCTTTTAGAATCCTCCATTTTTCTTGTTCTTCCTTCTTGCTTGTCACATTGGAGAGTTAGTAGTAGCATAGGATTGTGTTCTTGCTAGCCTTGAGAGCTGACTTGTGAAATTGCCAGTGTTGGATGTAATATCGGGATTGATATTGTAGTGATCTTCTCTTTGGGCAATCAAAGAAACCTTTTATGTGGAGTGTGGGCTAGTCTGCTAATGGTTGGTCTTATTATTTGTTTGATGTGATAGTTTCTTCATTTGCAGAGTAGGATTAACAATCTACATTGCAGATATCATATTTTCATTTCTCCATCAACCAATTAACAAGGGAACCAGTCCAACCGAGGTGAAAGAAGAATGCTTGGACATCATACCGATCCTTTTTTGTTCCCTGATCTTACCCATGATTAGGTTCAGATCTGCAATTTACTCTTTGCATATTTGTGTTAGAATTTTATGCTTGTTCAATTTCATTAACTTTATTTATCATTTTCACATTAGCAGAAGCATAACTGAAGCATAAACCATATACAATAACTGCAGTAAATAACCAGGATCACAAGAAGATAACCATGCACAAGATACACAAGAATTTTATCCTAGGAAACCCTTCTGCACAAGGGAAGAAAACCCAGCAACCTTTCACTATGATATTTGTCCAAGCGAAGATACAAGAGCAGAAAGAAGAATAGCGCTTCAACTCCAAAGATAGTGCACTAGTCCAATAGAGTGAAATACACAAGAGAGAATGATATCCAAGTGATGTCTACAAATGGGAGATAGCTCTCCTATATATACAAGTCCAACGTGTGCGCTGTCACATCCAAGTGGTGCCTCTCAACAGGGCCGACTTGAACCTTTAAGTCTTTTGCACAAGGCATGGGCCTTCTTCCTTCTCTTGACTTCACAGTGAAATTCTTCTCCATCACATCACACATGGCTACAATCAATGTGGACCTTCTCATCTCGTCTAGGGGCTACAACCCACTAGAATACACTAGGGATACAACCACATAGTGTGTCATCATCGTCAAGGGCTACAACCACAAGACATGTCCACAAGGAATGATGGGCTACAACCCATAATATCCCAACCACTTGGGCTACAACCCAAGGCTTGTTGGGCACCAACCCAGTACAATATCCCAACCTCTTAGGCTACAACCCAAGGATCATTGGGCACCAACCCAGTACAACACCCTGTTGGCAAATTATTGAGAGGTGTTGGCAGAAAGAGTTTGTCGTGATTGCCATTGATGGCAATGCAACAGTCCTGTAGGAAACACAACTACAAGCAAGAAACAGCAAGCAAGCTAACAGAGTCGTAAAGCAAGCACATAGAGTCGGGCAAGCAAGTGAGCAGCAAAGTAAATTACCGAGCAATCAGAGTTGTCTTTCAAAAAAACGAAGAAATCTTTTAACACCGAGCTTAGGGCGGACCAAAACAACTCCACCTCACGGATATGCCCGATAGAAAATGGGCCAAGAGTTTCGGGACGCGAAAGATTCGGGCATCGGGACACAAAAGAGTGTGGGGCTCCTATGCTTTGGGCAAATCAAATGATGCGCCACAAGTAAAGGCCCGAAATGAAATGGTCCAAACGGTTTCGGGCGCGAAAAAGGACCCCGGGCGAAAAATGGCATCGGATGGATCCCACATTAATGAAAGATCAGCGAATTGTACAAAGTTTCAGGGGCCGAAATGGAAGTATTTCTGAAAAACGCACAGAACAGAAAATAGAACAAGACCGTTATCATACCGAATTCAGTCCAAGACAATTCAGTTGCCAAATCAATTAAAAGGTATTCATCAATTCAGTTTCCAGGAGACGACAGTTGTTGAAACAAGAATTCAGTTAGTCAGTTAAAGAAATCATCGAACTAGAATTCAAAAGGACAGAGGCAAAGGCTCCATCTGCTATATAATCTATTTGATTGTATTATGCAAGGTGTGCCTGAAAAGAGAGAAAGCATGACACAGTGATATCTATAGGAAGAGAATACTACATGGAGATTAAGGAGAAAACGCAGAGATAATAATGTATGCAGCCGATTTCTGTAGAGAAGAAGAAAACACATCATAGACAGAAGAATCCAATTATGCAGAGAAGGACA
>ML852650.1:6398-30372 GCA_009831015.1 Picea engelmannii | reverse complement strand
ACTAGGAGATGGAATAGATGGAATAGAGAGTTGTGAACAACACAACTAAGAGATAAATCGAGGATTTAATGTGTTCACAATTATACAAAATTATAAATGTTGTTGAACTCTTATTCAAAAGAGTGGAGATTGAACAACCATTAGAAAAAACATACCCGATTCAATCCATCCAAATTCAAACTTGTCGAGTCAAGTCCCCTACCAACTGGAGCTTTGTTTAACATATCTTCAAACTGTGATTAATGGAAAGAATAACTCGATTATTTATTTAGAAACAAGGATATATATATATATCTATAACTCAAAGTAAACTATCATAAAATGCGTCAAAATTTTCCTAAATAGATCACATACCAATCTGCGATTCAAGTCATCATTCTGAATGACCCTCTTCCAACCATCCCGACAAAATTTGGCATACTCCAAAATTTCTTCTGCTGACATTTCATCCAAGTCTGCATCTGTTTTATCAACAAATGTGGCCCGACAATTCACCTCTGCTCGCTGACGCTTCATGCTAACATCAACACCATAGACCATAGCTTCCAAATTTTCCCCGATTGCAGTCCTGACCTCTTTGACAACTTCTGATGTAGACTGGAACTCTGAAAGTGATGTAAATGCCCCTTTTGGGAGAGGTACTATAGGTTGTGGAGGCCTCAACAATGATCCACTTCGATATGCCCCTTTGCGATTATATGTACTTCCTTTACCAGTACCATAATATTTGGACGGTAGATTGGTATAATCCAGGTGCATGTGCAAGAAAAACTCTGCAAAAAAATGTCTTGCAAAATAGTGTGGAACCTCATCGTTCCATGGCAATTTCCCATATACGGCCAAAAATTTATTATACAGATGTCCAACAAAGTGGGGGTGCTTAAAATATTGCACCTTCAACATTTTTTTCTTTGGACCCTCTTTGAAATTGAACATAGAGATGGCGTCTTCCTTTGAAACTCTATTTTTTACTGTATCTCATTTATCAGGACCCATCACCTCTGAATTTCGTCGCCTCATTAGATCGACAAAACTATCAGTGGTTGGCCCCATCTTCTGATATGCATCCATAAAGTTTTCCAGTCAATGAAAAACAATTTGCAAACTTTGTTTTCTCTCCAAAGGAAGTTCCAAGACTTCCAAATAATTTTCCAACCTCTTTTTAACACCTGATCATCGCTCAAGCATCATTTCTTATGTATTCCCTTCCCAAGGAAGTTCATCACCAAATTCTGAAGGATAGGTGGATGTTGGCGTGTAATCTTCTGTTTCTTCATAACGCGGCCTCCTACATCCACCTTCACCCTCTTCACCGACATTTGAATCTTTGTGAAAGCCACTCTCATTGTCACCCCTTGCTCTAAATTGATTTCCTACATACACATTTGAAAGTAACTTCAAGATTTAACCTCACATAAATTTGAATACAAAAATATTCAACAAAAATAAACAGAATTTAAGAAACTTACCAGAAATGCTCTCTGGTCCAGAGATATTCCCTACATTCTCAGGTGTAGGAGTGTTGATGCGCAACCTATCCAAGAAGGTTGCATCCATAACACTGGTTTGAGTAGGTTCTGTAGTTGATCTGTTTATAGACTCGGTTGAAACTCTCCTTTGACGAGATTGTTGGTGCTCACTGGGAGTCTTAGTTGAAGGAGTTATTGTTCTTCCTTCTTGAGAATACCTAGAGCGTTTGCGAGGAATGTTTGCATAATCTCGTGTCAACATAACTCCACAATATCTATCCACAATGCAGAGTTTATCAAAAAAAATCCAAAGATGTACACAAGTTCAAGCAATTTAAAACATAGAGATAAATCAAAGATTTAAACAATCAAGCCACAGAGGTACTTTCTCATTAGAAGACACAGATATTGGTCATTCATCCATGAATCAATCAACTAAAAGATAAGTAAGGGTTCCATAGACAACATGGAATATTCTTATCCTTCACTCATCACCCATGCACAGAAAAACAACACATTTGAATCTATAGGTCTTTAAACACCGAAGTGACGACCATCGATTCATCTCCTTATCATCTTCTCAGGCATGGAATGATGTCTAAAGGGATTAGTAACAAAAGATAAAACCACAAACTTTTCACAATAATAAAAAAAAACCACATAGAAGTCATTGAAATCATATGTTGGGTTCGCCAAGGGACTTCCATTCCACTGAGAGGTTTATCATTCACAATCCACATCAAAGAAAAATATGCAAAAACTAAACATTCATCCATGAATAAATTTGGCCAAGATTTTGGTGTCTTGGATTGCCTGAATAATGTTGAGGTCTGTGTGAGCCCATTCTTAATATTACCTTCATGCTCTTTAATCCTTATTTGAAATGATCCCCCAGCTTCCTTGATGTAGTTTTTGACACAAGTGCATTCTACCTTATAGACCAATTATACTAACATTGGCCCATGGTATCCTTCACTGATATCATCTTTTATATAATGGTTTCAAGGGGTTTAAAAGCGGCGATGATATCCTTATTTATTATAACCTTAGTGACCATATTGGTGACCCCTTTGATGTAGGGAAGGTTTTGCATGAACATGGATTATATGCCATTTGCATTGTTTAAATGGAGTTTTTATAATAATCCCTTTATTGTCATGTTAAATTGGATGGGATTGACGGTTGTTTGTATGAACCTAATATAAATTAAATTAAGATGAAGGGACCTAGTTGTTTGTTTGGATGACTTGAGAGATTTAAGTAAAAATGTTTGGATAGTTGTGGATATAGTTGAACTAAATACATAATTTTGAAATTTTTTATGGTGACCTAAAGTTACATAGAGGGACCAAATATCAATTAAACTAATTCAATGAAATATAAATTTACTTATTGTTAAATTTATAAGCAACTGCAAGATCCATTCTCCGAAAGGATGGCTAAGAACCTAGAAAAGATCTAGGGCCCCCAGTGCACTCTTGGGGTAGTTGGTCTAGGACCAAACAGTCAGTGCCATGGAAAAAGACCCTTGTTAGGGCCCGCAGTATACGACGAGGGTTCTTGGTCTAGAATCAAGCAGTAAAGACCCTTGAAAGGGCCTCCAATATACGACTGTGGTTCTTGGTATAGGACCAAGGAGTTAAACCCCCTAGATAAGTCTGGGGCCCCTAGACATGGTCCAGGGTACCCATGCCTAGGGCATGGGTTGATCCTTAGTCTTGGACCTTGGCGGCTAAAACCCCCAAAAAAGTTTTGAGCCAAATTGATCACATATGCAATGATGATAAAGTAATAAGATCACCATGAAAATGAATGAACGAGTATTTCCACCTTGTAAACCCTCCTTAAGCCTCTCCTACCCTTGTTTGTGTGATTTGGGGTTTTATGTTGTTTTGTCTTAATGGTTAATTAAAGTTTAAATTAAATGTTTATTATATCATGTTTAAATTATTTAATTTAAACATGTTATATTAATTATTTTAATTTAATTTATATTTTTAATACCCTGACCTAAAGTATAAATAGAACCCCTCCTACCCCTCACATTACATAATTTTATTTTGTCTCTAGAGTGAGCAGATCCTCTCCTTGCTACAACCTTCTTGATTTTTTGTTGGAGACTCCTTGCTGGGATCCTCTAGATTTTTTGTTGGAATCTCCTTGCTGCGACCCTCTTGATTTTTTCTGTTGGAGTCTTCCTTGTTGCGGCCCTCTACCTTTTGTTGTTGTAGAGGGTGTTGGAACAACTGCGACTTTCTTGTGTGGGGTTGATGTGCACCGAACTTCCTCCTCTTGTTGTTGTATGGTCACTGTAGGGTGTGGCCCTCCTCCTCTTACTGTTGTATTATCAACAACATCATCGTCTAGGTATCATCAAGCCATCTGAACAAATGTTGCGAATTCAAATATATGAAAAAGCTTCATGATGCAAGAAACTAGGTCATTCTCATTGATCATTTGATGAATTTTAGATCATTGTTGTTCGACAAGATTTTCCCTATTGATTGATATCTTATCTTTAAAGTAAACTGTAACATCCCTCTCTGGCGCACTAAGAACACTTATTATTTGAGGACACTTTCTTGCAAGTGATGTGGACTTTTATGATGTTAGACCATTTATACTTGATTATGATGCGATTGACAGATGACATGATGTGTTACTATTTGATGTAGATAGGTTCTATTGACTCAGTTTTATTGAGTGTGCAGGGTTTTGACCTTGATGATGTAGAGGCATCGGTAGAACCCCCTTGGACTCTGGATTGAGTCACGGAGTGTGCTTTTGGGTGATATGTTTACTATGATGTTTCATTCGATTTGATCATTTGTTGTTGACATTTCTGACATGATTATTGTTGATGCAGGCTAGTGATAGCTTGTCGACTAGACTCACATATGGAGTAAAGGGGCCACACACGATTTGTAGAGAGGTTAAGGGAGAGGGGTGGACAACAGCCCTACCACCGCCTGCTAGCACTCCCGCCGTGGCTCGAATTGTAGGTTAACGATTACCTAGTTCGAGAGGACCCACGATTTCGTGAGGGTCGACTACGATAGTCGCTCACGATGATTCTAAGGGGTGTGCAATAAGGCGGGGGCCTTATTCCTTAGAACCCTTAGTCTCCTACAAGTTCACCTGGTAGAGTGTTGACTCCAGGGGTTATAGAGGTCTACCAATTAGTCCAGTTGGTGAGTGGCACCCTTGGAGCACGTGGTGCATCCTGAAGGGCACGTCGCACAAAAGAAACTCAGTTGGCGAGTGGCACCCTTGGAGCACATGGTGCATCCTGAAGGGCACGTCACCCAAAATAAATTCAAGAGGCGAGTGGCACCCTTGGCGCACGTGGTGCGTCCTCAAGGGCATGTCGCAATAATGTGCTTGAAGGAGTCAGCCTAATTATCCCTAATTAATCAACACCTAAAGAAAACCTTAAGAAAATCCCTTAACCAACCGTCGCCTAGCTCAGAATCTAAACCCTAAGCCTAAGACCTTCTAGAAAAAGGGGGGAAATTTAGTGTGGCCTTAACAAATGAAAATTTCAAAAAAAAAAAGAGAACAAAAACTCAGACCACTATCCTCTCATTATCCATGTATAATTAATTAAACTATCCTCCATCGCCTTGATCTTCCTGTATCCATCTCCCTTTTACTTGTCTAGTTCACATTACTAAATCTCCATCCCTCCCCTTAATTCCTCATTATTCGTTTTATGTAATACATTTACTTTTCCCCTATACATGTTTTCCATCACCTTAATCTCTCATTGTCCTATATATATATATATATATATATATATATATATATTAATGGTGAATTTAAATGATGGATAATGATAAACTACAATGATGAATGCATACTTATAAATAGAAAAAAAAATAAAAATGAAAATGTATATATGTATATATATATTATAAACAAATTGTAAATAAATAAAAGTTACGCATGTAAAACTAAAAGGATATTATTAATGAGCGCACTTACTCTTTGAGTTTTTAAAAAAAAATAAAAAATAAAATAAAATAAAATAAACAAAATAAAATAAAAAGAAAAATAAGAAAATCAAAAGGAAAAAGGGGGGAAAACCTAAGAGAAAGAGGAATTAGGGTTTGAGACTCTATTTAAGAAAGGGAGAGGGGGAAAGAAGGGGGTTTTTCTTTCAGATTGGCATTGTTATGATGCCAGACTAGAGACTAGACTGATTTCTTGTAGGAGTTGGGGGATTCTCAGCAGACTTGAGTGGTAGCTCAGCCTTGGAGGCGAGCTGAGAAGCTAGTTACTCTCTGATTGTGTGTGGCCCCTTTGCGCCTCGGGGGGTTGAGGGGGAAGAAGAGTACCCGTAGCATTTGGCTGGGAGGTACCGGTGGGTTCTTTGCGGTCGGCAAGCAGGAGTAGGAGTTGCAGGAGCACAAGAATCAATTGTTGCAAGCGTTAAGGACATAGGTATGTAATCTCTGGGCGTTTCTGTCTTGCTGCGTGTGTCTATAACCTGAAGTTTTAATGGTTACTGTGTGATTAGTAGTTTCAGTGGTTATGGCTATTTCATTCTCATGGTTTATGGTCTAGCTATTTGTTTTGCATTGTCTTCCATATGCGTTACATTTTACATACACCTGGGTGTGTTTTCTGCAGTAGGGTTTTTATGAGAATCTGGGCGTTGTTATTTGTATGGGGAGTTGTTTTTCTCCATGGGATTCCTGTTGATACTTTGGGAATTTTTCTTACACACAGGGGCATCTTTTTCTACAGTAGGGTTTTCTCTTATACTCTGGGCGTTTATAATTATATTGGGCGTTTTCTTCTGTGTGGCATTTTAAAGGATATGGAAACTTGTCTGAGTTTGTATTTTAAAAGACAAATCATATTTTTATTCATAGGCGTTCTGGATTTAATCCAGATAATAAAATTCAAAGAGAAAATATTTGGGGCTTCAGTAGTGATCTGGTAGGCTGTTTCTGGCGCCCCCTTCACGAAATTGCTACCCAAGAAAACCCCTTTTCAGACTTCACGTTCTGTAATTTTGAATTCGGTAATTTCATTTCTGGATCTCTGCTTGGGCAAGTGGTTGTTTTTTATTGTCATTGGTAGCTCGTCCCCTGTGGTGAACGCCTCGCCTCCATCCATCGCCCATTTTTAATGAATTAACATTTAATATCTATTATTATTGTTTAAATGGGAAAGTGATGTAATGTATTGGTTTAGGAACTCATATGGGTTAAGAGTCTCGTATGGTTGGTCCTGCGTTAATAAACCCCAAACTCGAGTTACCAGGGAAAATTAGTGGAGGTGAATGGTATTCCTGGCTGTGTAGTTTTCGCTCCATGAGTCTCATCTTGACTTCTACTCATGTTTAATATCTTTGTCTGGCGGTAGATGTTCGACGGTTATTTGATTGATGGTTTAATATTAAGAAGTGAATACGTCTGGTGGTTGTTAATCCCCATCTTGATCCCTTTTTCTCTCACCCCATTTTTTCCCTCACGCCCAGATTACACGGCAACGCGCAGCGTTATTCCAGGCCAAAAGTCTTGGGTTGATAGTCCTACGTATTGCTCCCTGACTGGTCAGAGGAAGAGTATCGTAGATCGCTTTTAGAGATCGTTTTTAGTTATTTCCTTAATGCTTGTTTCTGCCAGGTCTTCTCGCACCGATCCCTCTTAGTTTAATGGCCCTTGAACCACAATTTCTCTTGGGTTAACACCGCGTCCCTTATACTTAGTTTTGCCCAAAAAAAAATGGGGAAACGAGGTAGCCTAGTATTTTCTCCCTTAACGCCACCTCTGTGTAGATAATTAACTCCCAAAAGCTTCAAGAAGAACGATATACTCATCCTTTAACCCATCGAGAACAGTCGACAGAAATTCTTGCGTGTAGAGGAATCTGGGGGTTGGTTTCCTGGCACTGTTTCCCTTGGGTTAGTGGACTAATGGTGATCGGGAGATAGCCTCTGAGTGACGGCACAACGACCGAGGATGGCAGCGAACTTCAAATTCTTAATTATCATTTTAGTTTAATGCTGGCAGCGACCTTTGAAAATTTAATTACCATTTTAGTTTAATGCTGGCAGCGACCTTTGATTTAATTTTTAACTATCAGTTTTTTGGGAATGCCACCTGTGTAGACCGCCCCTTTTGGCACAGACCACATGAATGACTCCTGGGCTCTCCTTCCCCATGTTTCCCTTTGGATTTCCATCCGTATGTTTCCTCATCGATGGTTTAATTTGCAATGATTTGATTATTTGCTTACGACAAATATTGACCATTTTATTTCCAACGTTCTGAAATGAAGCCTATAATCAGTTCAATTTACCATGTCATGAATTTCTCTACAATCTGATTGCATTATGTATTCCATTGATTTTAATTTATTATGTATTCCATGGATTGCATTATGTATTCCGATGTGCTGTAACGAAAATCCTGGATTGGTTCAATCTACATTGTTATGAATTTCACTGCGATCCGATTTACAAATGTATACCCTTGATTCTAAATTATTATGTCAACCATCGATTTTTATATATTTACAAAGTTTCAATGGAAGGCCACTCTCGGTTAAAATTTCAATACTACTCTACTTAGAAGAGTAAGTATAGGGTTATTTATGATTAGGTTTTGGTCGTTTTGTTGTGATTAAGATTAACCAAAGGTAAAGTCATCATTATTTAATTTCAATGTTAATATGGTATAGAGGGCGATGATGCTAGCTTTATGGTAATGAAATTGTAAATTCATTATTGATACTAACATATGAGAGGTAATTGATTAKTATCTTATTGCAGGATAAGTAGGATAAATGTAATGTTGATTATTACTTAGGGTGTATTATTAATGTAAAGTCCTTGAATTTAGCACGTTGAAATTTATGTAACGAATGTAAGGAATGATTAAGTAAGGGAATGTCAGTGAATATCATTGGAATGTATTGTAATGTAAGGTGATTGCAGTGAAGCGAAGGTTAATACTAATTTTCTGTGCGATTATGGGTTAAGATTGATTATTATATTAAGGCATTGTAGTGCTTTTCCAATAATAATGAATTATCAGGAGGGTTACTGTGGGATGAAGAATTGCTTATACTAAACAAAATGTTATTATGCAATTGCCTTATTGCTTCGTTCTCGGTTTATTCATGTTATCTAGCCTTTGCTTTATTCATGTGTGTAACCCCATCGATGTTATTATTCCCACCGTGCAATTGCGTTATTTGTATCCAATATTACAAGAATGGAGTTATACATTCAATTGAAGTAGGGGTTTCTTTATATTTTCAATTAAGAAGGAACTCCTCGGGTTTTAGGTAGTGGTTGCATTTATGGGGGTCATGAATTTTATTAGATTGTCCTCAACTATGTAAGAACGATGTGCTTATGAGAATTATAAAGGTATTGTTAGGGTTAGATAACTTATAATGGTAATGATGATGGCTATCTAGTTTGCAAGTTATATTAACTTTATGTCTTGGCCCTGGTGCCTTACTGTATTTTATTTGTCATGGTATTGTGTAAGGAGTATTGTCAACGCAATTATCGTTGTCGTGCGTAAGGGCGATGTTATGTCCATTTAAAGTAAAATGTAATGGTAGTGGGGATATCATCTGATCTACAATGGTATCGTGGTCTTATCATGGCACTATTGAATCTTTAGTTATGGATGATTAAAATGTGAGGTTCCTTGAACTAAGTACCATAGAGTAGTATGACTTAGTCGATGAGGGTTCTTGTCCCTTTCTTAATGCCGAACTTGGTGGGTCAACTTCTGCATCCCTCTGCCTTGCGCCTTCCATAGAGGATGCGATCACTCAGTTAGTTATTGATGTACTCGGTGGAGGCATTTAAATGCTGGGTCTGCTTGTGTCAAGTGGGATGTAGACACCTTCATGTTCCTAAGAGCAGTCGCCAGCCCTGAGACCTTAATGGTTAAAATCGATGGGAACCTGGGCTTGAGTGTTGCCTAAGGGTCTTGGAGGTCCTAACCCTTGCAGGGTAGGACGGGCGGGTAGTCAGTTCTACTTATCATCATGTGATTGTTGTTTATGCATGCAGTTACTTGCCGCGTTCCCTTGTTGCCTTTTACGGTTCATCTTGGGTTCATCTTATTCATCGTCGGGTGGCGATGCAGAGTCAAATGCATTGATGGTTTCCCTTGTACATGTGCGAACTCACTTCTTAAATGCACACACACACAAAAAAGAATAAAAAAAAA
The DNA here is from genome assembly GCA_009831015.1 of Picea engelmannii. Taxonomy (NCBI): domain Eukaryota; kingdom Viridiplantae; phylum Streptophyta; class Pinopsida; order Pinales; family Pinaceae; genus Picea; species Picea engelmannii. The sequence goes on along the minus strand of ML852650.1, from coordinate 20,696 downwards.
TTGCACTAGTTACTAGAGTTGGGTCGTCGTAACGAGGGGGTCGTTACATATGGTATCAGAGCCAGTTTGACCTGCGACTTGGGATTCACTACGGCTTCTGTTGCCATGATTGATCATATTATCTGTTGTTGAGCAAGTTGTTTGGTTTATACAGGAAGTCATGGTTAGAGTACGCCGCGGAGGCAGACGACAGGGTGCTAGGGGAGGAGGCATGATGCCTCCAGGAGCATCCACGCCTGAGGGGTCTAACCCCCAGGGAGGTGAGCAGGTTCTCGGAAAGGAACAGATAGCAGTTGGCAATGTGGTTGGGATGAAGAGAACTTTTTAGTGCATGTCTGAGGCTCTGATCAGCCGTTTGGACAGAGACGAGGACAGGGCGCCGGCACCCCCTGAGGTTACGTTGCGCGCACCGGTCGTCACCGGTAGTATTCACCATGAACTCGAGAAGGTAAAATTTCTCGATTTCTTTCGTGCCCCGGACGACGCAGCCGCCAAGGCATGGTTGGAGAATATGGCGACGTGCTTCGCACTTCGTGATTATACCTCCATCATGAAGTTCTGCATGGCGGTCTTTCAACTGAAGGGGAGCGCTCTTCTATGGTGGAAGACGCTCCTGCCGCATCTGAACATGGCCGTGGAAGACGTGTCATGGGAATTGTTCGAGGAACAGTTTCAAGAGAGGTATCTTTCTGAGGAATTCATTGAGCGTCAGCTCAACGAGTTCAACGCGTTATGACAGGGAGGTCATACGGTGCCCGAGTATGAGGCACGTTTTATGGAGCTGCTCCAGTATGCTCTGCACCTTAACACAGAGAAGCTCAAAGTCAACAGGTTCATGTTTGGCCTTAACGACAGTCTGCATGCAAAGGTTAGGATCTTGATGCCTCAAACCTTCCACGACGTTGTCCGGAAGGCCCTCATAGCAGAGGAGGAGCTTATCAGCGGGGGGCAGAGTTCATCTGGTGCGCCATTGCATTAGGCACCAGCGAGACATACGCCGGGACATCGTGGCTTCCAGAGGGGATCCACGTTCACTACAACTCAATGACCGCTACCTCAGCAGTGGACACCTTATCGAGGACCACCGCACCAGCAGCAACGTCGCTCGCAGTAGTAGCAATTTAGGCCTGTTCAGCAGAATAGACCAGGGTTCCCAGCCGGTGGGTAGTCGTCTTCTACTTCGGGTATCAGGACTACTGGTCTGAATAAGGGGTGTTGGACGTGTGGGGAGACACACTACCAGCGCGATTGTCTTGTGGAGAGGACCAGGGCGTCCAGATCAGCTGGACCCACTACCATGGTAGATATGGGCAAGGCCCATCGGATACATGCAACGGTGAATAACTGCCAGGCAGAGCACCAGTCGACTATGCTCGAGATGACAGGTACGGTCACTAACCAGACCCTTAGTGTTTTGATAAACCTAGGAGTTATTGAGAGTTTCATTTCTGGTGCAGCGCTAAAAAGGATTAAGGTAAAGGCAGTCGAATAGGATGAGTTTAGCTTCGTGGAGATGGCTTCTGGAGCCAAATAGAAGGTTGGAGGAAAGGTTATGGGTTGTGCCCTTAACCTGGGAGATTTTGTCACGAAAGTCAACTTGTACGTCACGATCTTAGGATCTTATGACATCGTGATCGGTATGGATTGGTTGGAAATGCATGATGCGATACTCAACTGTAAGACGAAACGATTGAGCTTTGTTGATGACGAAGGACAAAGACGTGTGATTGTAGGACAAAACCAGGGAGTTTCCCTGCGGTTCGTCTCTTCCTTACAGTTACAGAAGAGTATGCGCAAGGGGTAAAAACTTTATGCGATCCTCGTGCTCAACGAGAAGGGAGTAGTGGAGGGTCTAGAACACCTTCCGGTGGTGAAGGAATTTGTGGACGTATTTCCAGAGGAGTTGTCGGGGATGCCGTCGGAAAGGAAACTGGAGTTTACCATAGACCTGAAAGCAAGAACTGAACCGATAGCAAGAATGCCTTATCAGATGTCGACCCCGGAGTTGCAAGAGTTGAAAATGCAACTGAAGGAGTTGTTGGACCTGGGACTGATACGTCCTAGTGTGTCACCGTGGGGTGCACCAGTTATTTTTATTCGAAAGAAGGATGGATCGTGGAGGATTTGCATTGACTACCGTCAACTGAACAAGGCTACAATCAAGAATTAGTATCCCTTACCACGAATTGATGATCTATTTGATCAAATGAAGGGTGCAACGGTGTTCTCCAAGGTCGATTTGCGATCCGGATATCACCAGTTGCAGATCAAGGAGGATGACATTCCTAAGACCGCCTTTCAGACAAGATTTTGACATTACGAGTTTACTATTTTTCCTTTTGGACTGACGAACGCCCCAGGGGTATTCATGAGTTGATGAACGGGGTGTTCCGCGAGTACTTGGAAAAGTTCATCCAAGTATTCATTGATGATATTCTGATCTACTCTCGGACGACGGAGGAGCATGATGAGTAGTTGTGCGTGGTACTACAATGTTTACGAGAACACAAATTGTATGGGAAGTTGTCCAAATACTCTTTCTACCAATTGAGGATTCACTACTTAGGGCATGTCATCTCCGGCGAAGGTATCACCGTGGATCCAGCCAAGGTTGAGGCAATTATGGAATGGCCTGCACCGACGAATGTCACAGAAGTGTGTAATTTTATGGGATTAGCAGGATACTATCGACGGTTTGTCGAGGGATTTTCGAAGATAGCAAATCCGATCATGGAATTGCAGAAGAAAAACAAGAAGTTTGTCTGGACCGAGAAATGCACAGAAGCATTTCGAAGGCTTAAAGATTTGTTGACCACAGCGCCGATACTAAAGGTCCCTAACATGGACATAGACTTCTTGGTGTGCACTGACACATCCAAGGAGGGTTCAGGCAGAGTCTTGATGCAAGACGGAGGAGTGATTTTTTACATTTCGAGGAAGCTGAGAAGTCATGAGGAGAACTATGTGACGCATGATTTGGAGTTGTTAGCCATCGTTTATGCCTTGAAGGTTGGAGACACTACCTTGTTGGACAAAAATTTGAATTAAATACTGATCATTGTGGGATGCAACACATTTTCACGCAAAGCGACCTGAACGCGCGACAATGGCGTTGGTCAGAATTGCTTAGTGAGCACGACTTCGAGATTACTTACATAAAGGGAAAAATGAACCGAGTGGAGGATGCTTTGAGTCGGAGACCATGCATATTTTTGGTATTACCTCTTCAAACGAATCTACGTGAAAAGATTCTCAACTTACAGCGTGATAATGACTGGTACAAGGAAGTCAAGGATTTTATCGGACAAAACACGATGACGGTACCACGATATGAGGGATATTCATTGGATAACGATGGGTTATTGAGGTTTTGAGGTCGGATTTACGTACCGCTTAACGACGAGTTGAGGATGTTGATCCTGAGCGAGGCTCATAGAGCAGTTTACATGGCTCACCCAGGAGTCACAAAGATGAGGGCAGACCTTAAACCCTTATTATTTTGGAAAGGAATGAAGGCCGACATAGTCAACTTTGTGGCTAGATGTCTAGAGTGTCAGCAGGTAAAGGCTGAACATAGACACCCGACAATATTACTTCAACCACATGCCATTCCGGAATCAAAATGGGAAGTTATATCGATGGATTTTATTGTTGGATTGCCACTGATAGCAAGGAGACACGACTCGATTTTTGTAGTAGTAGACACTCTGACGAAGAGTGCTCACTTTATTCTTGTGCATACAATGTTTCAGGCACCTAACATAGCGAGAGTTTTCATCAGGGAGATTGTGAGGCTGCATGGTGTGCCTAAAAATATTAGATCCGCTCGAGGATCGATGTTTACTGGACGATTTGGACGAGTTTCCAAGAGGCCTTGGGAACCCAACTTAACTTTAGCACTGCGTATCACCTAGAGACAGACAAACGGACAGAAAGTACGAACCAAACCTTGGAAGACATGTTGCACATGTACGTGATGGACCAACAAAAGTGTTGGGAGGAATTCCTGCCTCTAGTAGAGTTCTCTTACAACAACAGTTACCAGAGCACCATTAAGATGGCGCCTTTTGAGTTTCTTTATGGGCGACCGTGTCGGATTCCCTTGAGTTGGGATTGGCTTGAGGATAGGGTCCTGGTGGGACCAGAAGTGATCCAAGAAATGGAAGAGCAGATGAAAACCATAAGACAAAGGATTAAAGAAGCATAGGATCGACAGAAGAGTTATGCCAATGCACACCGAGTCGACCGTAGTTACAAGGTTGGCGATCGAGTCTTCTTGTGGGTTAAACCGCATAAGAGTTCATTCAAGTTTGGAAAGGGAGCTAAACTCTCTCCTAGATTTGTGGGACCCTTCGAGATTGTGGAGAGAAAGGGTCTCGTGGCCTATCGACTAGCCTTGCCTGATTCTTTGAGGCATATGCACGATGTTTTTCATGTATCTGTTCTGGGACATTATATTAGTGATCCTACACATGTCATTGACCTGAGTTCCTTGCAGTTATAGGACGAGGGAGCACTCATGGATGAGACAGTCCGCATCTTAGATCATCGCGCTCGACAGTTACGACGTCGAACAGTAGATCAGGTCAAGGTCCAGTGGGACAGTTATAGTCCACACTCGGCGACCTGAGAGGACGCATATGATATACGTCACCAGTTTCCATTTTTGTTTGATAGATAGACTTATGTTACTGTGACACTTTATTTTTGCATTTATATTGCGAAACATTGGGACGAAGTTTAGACAAAGAGCGGGTGTCTGTAACATCCCTCTCTGGTGCACTGAGAACACTTATTATTTGAGGACACTTGCTTGCAAGTGATATGGACTTTTATGATGTTAGACCATTTATACTTGATTATGATGCGATTGACAGATGACATGATGTGTTACTATTTGATGTAGATAGGTTCTATTGACTCGGTTTTATTGAGTGTGCAGGGTTTTGACCTTGAGGATGCAGAGGCATCGGTAGAAGCCCCTTGGACTTCGGACTGAGTCAGGGAGTGTGCTTTTGGGTGATATGTTTACTATGATGTTTCATTTGATTTGATGATTTGTTGTTGACATTTATGACATGATTATTGTTGATGCAGGCTGACGATATCTTGCCGACTAGACTCACATATGGAGTAAAGGGGCCACACACGGTTTGCAGAGAGGTTGAGGGAGAGGGGTGGATAGCAGCCCTGCCACTGCCTGCTAGCACTCCCTCTGTGGCTCGAAATGTAGGTTAACGATTACCTAGTTCGAGAGGACCCACGATGCCGTTAGGGCCGACTGCGACAATCGCTCATGATGATTCTAAGGGGCGCGCAATAAGGCGGGGCCTTATTCCTTAGAACCCTTAGTCTCCTGCAAGTTCACCTGGCAGTGTTTTGACTCAAGGGGTTATAGAGGTCTACCAATTAGTCCAGTTGGCGAGTGGCACCCTTGGAGCACGTGGTGTATCCTTAAGGGAACGTCGCACAAAAGAAACTCAGTTGGCGAGTGGCACCCTTGGAGCACATGGTGCATCCTGAAGGGCATGTCGCCCAAAAGAAATTCAAGAGGCGAGTGGCACCCTTGGCGCACGTGGTGCGTCCTGAAGGGCACGTCGCAATAATGTGGTTGAAGGAGTGAGCCTAATTAGCCCTAATTCATCAGCACCTAAAGAAAACCTTAAGCAAATCCCTTAACCAACCGTCGCGTAGCTCAGAATCTAAACCCTAAGCCTAAGACCTTCTAGAAAAAGGGGGGAAATTTAGTGTGGCCTTAACCAATGAAAATTAAAAAAAAAAAAAAAAGAGAACAAAAACTTAGACCATTATCCTCTCATTATCCATGTCTACTTAATTAAACTATCCTCCATCGCCTTGATCTTCCTGTATCCATCTCCCTTTTACTTTTCCAGTTCACATTACTAAATCGCCATCCCTCCCATTAATTCCTCATTATTCATTTTATGTAATACATTTACTTTTCCCCTATACATGTTTTCCATCACCGTAATCTCTCATTGTCCTATATATATATATATATATTAATGGTGAATTTAAATGATGGATAATGATAAACTACAATGATGAATGCATACTTATAAATAGAAAAAAAAAATGAAAATATATATATGTATATATATATATATATTATAAAAAAATTGTAAATAAATAAAAGTTACGCATGTAAAACTAAAAGGAAATTATTAATGAGCGCACTTACTCTTTGAGTTTTTAAGAAAAAAAAATATAAAAAAATAAAATAAACAAAATAAAATAAAAAAAATATAAGAAAATCAAAAGGAAAAAGGGGGGAAAACCTAAGAGAAAGAGGAATTAGGGTTTGAGACAGGATAAAAGAAAGGAAGAGGGGGAAAGAAGGGGTTTTTTCTTTAATATTGGTATTGTTATGCTGCCAGACTAGAGACTGGACTGATTTATTGTAGGAGTTGGGGGATTCTCAACAGACTTGAGTGGTAGCTCAGCCTTGGAGGCGAGCTGAGAAGCTAGTTACTCTCTGATTGTGTGTGGCCCCTTTGTGGCTCGGGGGGATGAGGGGGAAGAAGAGTACCCGTAGCATTTGGCTGGGAGGTACCGGTGGGTTCTTTGTGGTCGGCAAGCAGGAGCAGGAGCTGTAGGATCACAAGAATCAATTGCTGCAAGCATTAAGTACACAGGTATGTAATCTCTGGGCGTTTCTATCCTATTGCGTGTGTCTATAACCTGAAGTTTTAATGGTTACAGTGTGATTAGTAGTTTCAGTGGTTATGGATATTTTGTTCTCATGGTTTATGGTCCAGCTTTTCATTTTGCATTGTCTTCCATATGCGTTACATTTTACATACACCTGGGCACGTTTTCTGCAGTAGGGTTTTCTTGAGAATCTGGGCGTTGTTTTTCTCCATGGGATTCTTGTTGATACTTTGGGCATTTTTCTTACACACAGGAGCGTCTTTGTCTGCAGTAGGGTTTTCTCTTATACTCTATGCGTTTATAATTATATTGGGCATTTTCTTCTGCATGGCATTTTAAAGGATATGGAAACTTGTCTGAGTTTGTATTTTAAAGGACAAATCATATTTTTATTCATAGGCATTCTGGATTTAATCTAGATAATATAATTCAAAGAGAAAATATTTGGGGCTTCGGCAGTGATCTGGTAGGCTGTTTCTGGCGCCCCCTTCACGAAATTGCTACCCAAGAAAACCTCTTTTCAGACTTCACGTTCTGTAATTTTGAATTCGGTAATTTCATTTCCGGATCTCTGCTTGGGCAAGTGGTTGTTTTTTATTGTCATTAGTAGCTCGTCCCCTGTGGTGAACGCCTCGCCTCTAGCCATTGCATGTTTTTAATGAATTAAAATTTAATATCAGTTATTATTGTTTAAATGGGCCAGTGATGTAATGTATTGGTTCAGGAACTCATACGGGTTAAGAGTCTCGTATGGTTGGTCCTGCATTAATAAACCCCAAACTCGAGTTACCAGGGAAAATTAGTGGAGGTGAATGGTATTCCTGGCTGTGTAGTTTTCGCTCCATGAGTCTCATCTTGACTTCTGCTCATGTTTAATATCTTTTCCTGGTGGTAGATGTTCGACAGTTATTTGATTGATGGTTTAATCTTAAGAAGCGAATACGTCTGGTGGTTGTTAATCCCCAGCTTGATCCATTTTTCTCTCGCCCCATTTTTTCCCTCACATCCAGATTACACGGCAACGCGCAACGTTATTCTAGGCCAAAAGACTTGGGTTGACAGTCCTGCGTATTGCTCCCTGACTGGTCAGAGGAAGAGTATCATAGATCCATTTTACAGATCATTTTTAGTTATTTCCTTAATGCTTATTTCTGCCAGTTCTTCTGACACCGATCCCTCTTAGTTTAATGGCCCTTGAACCACAATTTCTCTTGGGTTAACACCGCGTCCCTTATACTTAGTTTTGCCCAAAAAAAAATGGGGAAACAAGGCACCCTGGTATTTTCTCCCTTAACGCCACCTGTGTGCAGATAATTAACTCCCAAAAGCTTCGAGCAGAACGACATACTCATCCTTTTACCCTTCCTGAACGGTCGACAGAAATTCCTGTGTGTAGAGGAATCTGCGGGTTGGTTTCCTGGCACTGTTGCCCTTGGGTTAGCAGACTAATGGTGATCGGGAGATAGCCTCTGAGTGACGGCACAGCAACCGAGGCTGGCAGCGACCTTCAAATTCTTAATTATCATTTTATTTTAATGCTGGCAGCGACCTTCGAAAATTTAATTATCATTTTAGTTTAATGCTGGCAATGACCTTTGATTTAATTTTTAACTATCGGTTTTTTGGGAATGCCACCTGCGTAGACCGCCCCTTTTGGCATAGAACACATGGATGTTTCCTAGGCTCTCCTTCCCCGTGTTTCCCTTTGGATTTCCATCCGTATGTTTCCTCATCGATGGTTTAATTTGCAATGATTTGATTATTTGCTTACGGAAAATATTGACCATTTTATTTCCAACGTTCTTAAATGAAGCCTATATTTAGTTCAATTTACCATGTCATGAATTTCTCTACAATCCGATTGCATTATGTATTCCATTGATTTTAATTTATTATGTATTCCATTGATTGCATTATGTATTCCAATGTGTTGTAACGAAAAGCCTGGATTGGTTCAATCTACATTGTTATGAATTTCACTGCGATCCGATTTACAAATGTATACCCTTGATTCTAAATTATTATGTCAACCATCAATTTTTATATATTTACAAAGTTGCAATGGAAGGCCACTCTCGGTTAAAATTTCAATACTACTCTACTTAGAAGAGTAAGTATAGGGTTATTTATGATTAGGTTTTGTCGTTTTGTTGTGATTAAGATTAACCAAAGGTAAAGTCATCATTATTTAATTTCAATGTTAATATGGTATAGAGGGCGATGATGCTAGCTTTATGGTAATGAAATTGTAAATTCATTATTGATACTAACATATGAGAGGTAATTGATTAKTATCTTATTGCAGGATAAGTAGGATAAATGTAATGTTGATTATTACTTAGGGTGTATTATTAATGTAAAGTCCTTGAATTTAGCACRTTGAAATTTATGTAACGAATGTAAGGAATGATTAAGTAAGGGAATGTCAGTGAATATCATTGGAATGTATTGTAATGTAAGGTGATTGGAGTGAAGCTAASRTTAATACTAATTTTYTGTGYGATTATGRGTTAAGMTTSATTATTATATTAAGGCATTGTAGTGTTTTTCCAATAATAATGAATTATCAGGAGGGTTACTGTGGGATGAAGAATTGCTTATACTAAAAAAAATGTTATTATGCAATTTCCTTATTGCTTCGTTCTCGGTTTATTCATGTTATCTAGCCTTTTCTTTATTCATGTGTGTAACCCCATCGATGTTATTATTCCCACCGTGCAATTGCGTTATTTGTATCCAATATTACAAGAATGGAGTTATACATTCAATTGAAGTAGGGGTTGCTTTATATTTTCAATTAAGAAGGAACTCCTCGGGTTTTAGGTAGTGGTTGCATTTATGGGGGTCATGAATTTTATTAGATTGTCCTGAACTATGTAAGAATGATGTGCTTATGAGAATTATAAAGGTACTGTTAGGGTTAGATAACTTATAATGGTAATGATGATGGCTATCTAGTTTGCAAGTTATAGTAACTTTGTGTCTTGGCCCTAGTGCCTTACTGTATTTTATTTGTCATGGTATTGTGTAAGGAGTATTGTCAATGCAATTATCATTTCCATGCATAAGGGCAATGTTATGTCCATTTAAAGTAAAATGTAATGGTAGTGGGGATATCGTCCGATCTACAATGGTATCGTGGTCTTATCATGGCACTATTGAATCTTTAGTTATGGATGATTAAAATGTGAGGTTCCTTGAACTAAGTACCATAGAGTGGTATGACTTAGTCGATGAGGGTTCTTGTCCCTTTCTTAATGCCGAACTTGGTGGGTCGACGTCTGCATCCCTCTGTCTTGCGCCTTCCATAGAGGATGCAGTCACTCAGTTAGTTATGGATGTACTCGGTGGAGGCATTTAAATGTTGGGTTTGCTTGTGTCAGGCGGTATGTAGACACCTTCATGTTCCTAAGAGAAGTCACTAGCCCTGAGACCTTAATGGTTAAAATCGATGGGAACCTGGGCTTGAGTGTTTCCTAAGGGTCTTGGAGGTCCTAACCCTTGCAGGGTAAGACGGGCGGGTAGTGAGTTCTACTTATCGTCGTGTGATTGTCGTTTATGCATGCAGTTACTTGTCGCGTGACCTTGTCGCCTTTTAGGGTTCATCTTGGGTTCATCTTATTCGTCATCGGGTGGCGACACAAATTCAAATGCGTTGATGGTTTCCCTTGTACAGGTGCGCACTCACTTCTTAAACGCACACACACACAAAAAAGAAAAAAAAAAAAATTGCACTAGTTACTAGAGTTGGGTTGTCGTAACGAGGGGGTCGTTACATATGGTATAAGAGCCAGTTCGACCTGCGACTTGGGATTCACTACGGCTTCCGTTGCCACAATTGATCTTATTATCTGTTGTTGAGCAAGTTGTTTGGTGCGTACAAGAATTCATGGTTAGAGTACGCCGCGGAGGCAGACGACGGGGTGCTAGGGGAGGAGGCGTGACGCCTCCAGTAGCATCCACGCCTGAGCGGTCTAACCCCCGGAGAGGCGAGCAGGTTCTTCGACAGGAACAGATAGCGGTTGGCGATGTGCTTGGGATGAAGAGATCTTTTCAGTGCATGTCCGAGGCTCTAATCAGTCGTTTGGACAGAGACGAGGCCAGGGCGTCGTCACCCCCTGAGGTTACGCTGCACGCACCGGCCATCACCATTAGTATACACCGTGAACTCGAGAAGGGAAAATTTCCCGAGTTCTTTGGTGCCCTGGATGGAGCAGCCGCCGAGGCATGGTTAGAGAATATGGTGATGTGCTTCGCACTTCGCTATTATACCTCCAACATGAAGGTCCACATGGCGGTATTTCAACTGAAGGGGAGAGCTCTTCTATGGTGGAAGACGCTCCTGCCGTAGCTGAACATGGTCGTGGAAGACGTGTCATGGGAATTGTTTAAAGAATAGTTCCGAGAGAGGTATCTTTCTGAGGAATTCATTGAGCGTCAGCTCAACGAGTTCAACGCGTTATGACAGGGAGGTCCTACGGTGCCCGAGTACGAGGCACGTTTTAAGGAGTTGCTCCAGTATGCTCTGCACCTTAACACAAAGACGCTCAAAGTCAACAGGTTCGTGTTTGGCCTTAACGACAGTCTGCGTGCAAAGTTTAGGATCTTGATGCCTCAAACCTTGCACGACGCTGTCCGAAAGGTCCTCATAGTAGAGGAGGAGCTTATCAGCGGGGGTCAGACCAGAACTCCAGCGAGACCCACGGGGCAGAGTTCATCTGGTGCGCTGCGGCATCAGGAACCAGCGAGACATACGCCGGGACATCGTGGCTTCCAGAGGGGATCCACGTTCACTACACCTCGATGACCACTACCTCAGCAGCGGACACCTTATCGAGGACCACCGCAGCAGCAGCAGCGTTGCCCGCAGCAGCAGCAGTTTAGGCCTGTTCAGCAGAATAGACCAGGGTTCCCGGCCGGTGGGCAGTCATCTTCTACTTCGGGTACCAGGACTACTGGGCCGAAGAAGGGGTGTTGGATGTGTGCGGAGCCACACTACCAGCGTGACTGTCCTGTGGAGAGGACCAGGGTTTCTGGATCAGTCGGACCCGCTACCGTGGGAGATATGGGCAAGGCCCATCTGATATATGCAGCAGTGAATAACCGCCAGGCAGAGCACCAGTCGACTGTGCTCGAGACGACAGGTACGGTCACTGACCAGACCCTTAGTGTTTTGATAGACCCAGGAGCTACTGAGAGTTTCATTTCTGGTGTAGTGCTAAAAAGGATTAAGGTAAAGGAAGTCAAACAGGATGAGTTTAGCTTCATGGAGATGGCTTCTGGAGCCAAACAGAAGGTTGGAGGAAAGGTTAAGGGCTATGCCCTTAACCTGGGAGATTTCTTCACAAAAGTCAACTTGTACGTCACAATCTTAGGATCTTATGACATCGTGATCGGTATGGATTGGTTGGAAACGCATGATGTGATACTCAACTGTAAGACAAAATGGTTGAGCTTGGTTGATGACAAAGGAAAAAGACATGTGATTGTAGGACAGAACCAGGGAGTTTCCCTGCGGTTCGTCTCTTCCTTACAGTTACAGAAGAGTATGCGCAAGGGGTTCAAACTTTGTGCGATCCTCGCGCTCAACGAGAAGGGAGTAGCGGAGGGTCTAGAACACCTTCCGATGGTGAAGGAATTTGAGGATGTATTTCCAGAGGAGTTGCCAGGGATTCCGCCGGAAAGGGAACTGGAGTTTACCATAGACCTGAAACCGGGAACCGAACCGATAACAAGAACGCCTTATCATATGTCGACCCCGGAGTTGCAAGAGTTGAAAATGCAACTGAAGGATTTGTTGGACCTGGGACTGATATGTCCTAGTGTGTCACCGTGGGGTGCACCAGTTATTTTTATTCGAAAGAAGGATGGATCGTGGAGGATTTGCATTGACTACCGTCAACTGAACAAGGCTACGATAAAGAATCAATATCCCTTACCACGAATTGATGATCTATTTGATCAAATGAAGGGTGAAACGGTGTTCTCCAAAATCGATTTGCGATCCAGATATCACCAGTTGCGGATCAAGGAGGATGACATTCCTAAGACTGCCTTTGAGACAAGATTTTGACATTACGAGTTTACTGTTTTGCCTTTTGGACTGACGAACGCCCCAGGGGTATTCATGAGTTGATGAACGGGGTGTTCCGTGAGTACTTGGACAAAGTACAAGTTTGTCCAAGTATTCATTGATGATATTCTGATCTACTCTCAAACGACGGAGGAGCATGACGAGCACTTGCGCGTGGTACTACAATGTTTACGAGAACACAAATTGTATGGGAAGTTGTCCAAATGCTCTTTTTACCAATCGAGGATTCACTACTTAGGGCATGTCATCTCTGGCAAAGGTATCGGCGTAGATCCAGCCAAGGTTGAGGCTATTATGGAATGTCCTGCGCCGACGAATGTCATAGAAGTGCGTAATTTTATGGGATTAGCAGGATACTATCGATGGTTTGTCGAGTGATTTTCGAAGATAGAAAATCCGATCACGGAATTGCAGAAGAAAAACAAGAATTTTTTCTGGACCGAGAAATGCACATAAGCATTTCGAAGGATTAAAGAGTTTTTTACCACAGTGCCGATACTAAAGGTCCCTAACATGGACGTAGACTTCTTGGTGTGCACTGACGCATCCAAGGAGGGTTTAGGCAGAGTCTTGATGCAAGACGGATGAGTGATTGTTTACATTTCGAGGAAGCTGAGAAGTCATGAGGAGAACTACGTGACGCACGATTTGGAGTTGTTAGCCATCATTTATGCCTTGAAGGTTGGAGACACTAGCTTGTTGGATGAAAATTTGAATTAAAGACTGATCATTGTGGGATGAAACACATTTTCACGCAAAGCGACCTGAACGCGCGACAATGGCGTTGGTCGAAATTGCTTAGTGAGTACGACTTCGATATTACGTACATAAAGGGAACAGTGAACCGAGTGGCAGATGCTTTCAGTCGGAGACCACGCATCTTTTCGGTATTACCTCTTCAAACGAATCTACGTGAAAAGATTCTCACCTTACAGGATAATGAATGGTACAAGGAAGTCAAGGATTTTATCAGACAAAACACGATGACGGTACCACGATATGAGGGATATTCATTGGATAACGATGGGTTATTGAGCTTTAGAGGTCGGATTTACGTACTGCTTAACGACGAGTTGAGGATTCTGATCCTGAGCGAGGCTCATAGAGCAGTTTACATGGCTCACCCAGGAGTCACGAAGATGAGGGCATACCTTAAACCCTTATTCTTTTGGAAAGGAATGAAGGCCGACATAGTCAACTTTGTGGCTAGATGTCTAGAGTGTCAGCAGGTAAAGGCTGAACATAGACACCCAATAGGATTACTTCAACCACATGCCATTCCAGAATCAAAATGGGAAGTTATATCGATGGATTTTATTGTTGGATTGCCACTGACGACAAGGAGACACGACTCGATTTTTGTAGTAGTAGACACTCTGATGAAGAGTACTCACTTTATTCCTATGCGTACGACATTTCAGGCACCTGACATAGCGAGAGTTTTCATCAGCGAGATTGTGAGGCTGCATGGCGTGCCTAAAAATATTAGATCCGAGCGAGGATTGGTATTTACTGGACGATTTGGACGAGTT
>ML852649.1:18694-30188 GCA_009831015.1 Picea engelmannii | reverse complement strand
TGTTATCATTAATATGTTGCTATGTTGTTGTTATTATGATGTTGTTGTTGTTGTCATTATGATGTTATCATTAATATGTTGTTGTTGTTCATTCCAGGTATAAGAAAATAATGAAAGAAATTATAAACTAAATTCAGTCATTTTAGTAGGAGATTTTAGAAAACATTTATTTATTTTTTAGTCCTGAAAAATAGTTAGGCTCTACACATGGTATCAGAGCCCAGATTCAAAACTGAAACCTGGGCTTGACCACCCACAACAAGATTTTGTCTTGGTATACATTTACATCTATTATGTCATAGAAAAAAAATTAGAAGGATCCGTGATAGTGAATGAGAACTTTTCATTCCAAACTGGACTCAGATCCTTGTCTTTAGTAATAGTTCGAAACCTCTGGTGGGAAAACTCAACCTCAATATAATGACTTGATGAACCTTGCCTATCCTTGGGCATCAAATTGTGGGAATTAATAACCTCCACTACTAGAATGAGCTTACTCATTGTGTTATTTGTTGATCTCTCAAAAACACAGCAGTAAGGAGAACCTCCTTCCTCTTGGAGGACACTATCAAGTAATAAGCTTTGATCAAAGCCTCCTTACGAAATTGAAATAGATTTTCCTTGCATCACAAATTGATAAGTTTGACTTAATAAACCAAAATATAAAAGTGATCATGTTTGATAGATCTGTTTATAAGATATATCTGCTCGAGATATGTAATCAAGTTCCAGAGATTCGAACCCATCCCCGCCCCCAAGATATATCTTCTTTGATAAGAAAATTATTCCTTCGGATCTAGTGTTTTTTTATAGCCAAATTAGGCTTTGCATTAGAACGAGAGCCAAGTCCATGAGCTATCGCAACATACACCACATACCAATGAGCCTTCTCTCCTACTTTGGAGAAATCCCTAATTTTATTTGTGACGCTATAGCCAGGTTCTCTAAGTACTTTGCTTCATCCTTCGGAACTGCACTTCTTCCCCTGGCGGTCGCTATGTGTTTCACTTTAGTAGTGGACTTTTTATCACACATTCTTGCAGGGGAATATTTTTCCTTTGGATTTGGCCTTTGGATGACAAAATGTGAAAGAAGGGGTCTTAAAAACCCACAAATGTGTGTCATCCAAAGTCGGGGCATGTTGTGCTAAGGCGCACACATATCGGGAAAGTAGAGAATGCCACTTTAGGAATTTTGAAGTGAGGAAGGTGCACAATGCCCTAAATCCCAGAGAAGCGAAGTCCTGAAACACTCAGGGATAGATCCCAAGGTCGCATGCGGGTAAAGGTGCAGAGTTCACGTGAGCTACCCCAAGGGATGAAATGTTGATGTTGGTCGCAAAAAGAGGTTGCCACGTTTTCCAGGTGCCAAGTCGACTCAGCTGGGTTTCAATACCAATGCAGGTAGTTAATGAAGCTGGGGTGGTGGTTGAACATTGTGTCCCCCATAAATGGAAATCTCGAAAAGGGTTGGCAGATTGCCTGAGCTCGAGTCTGACAGAGGCTGCATGCATAGTCTGACAGAGAAAATATCCATGTAAAGCCTCGCGCCTGATAGAAGCTACATACGCAGCCTACCAAAGAACACTCATATGCGGCACCTTGAATGAGGTAGCTTAATCATGCTTTTGCGGTTGTTGGCGGTTTACGGTATAAATATGTAGTTATGATATTTTTTTATGGTCGATGGTTGAGCTACGCTCTCGTATTGTAAAACTTTTGATGAAGAACTCCGGTTCTCTGGTTATGTATTTTGATCTGAGACTTATTGTTTAATGAAAGTCAACTCATTTTTCATCCTATTTGCCTCTGATACTGAAGTGTCCATGATTGAAGGATTCACATGGATTGTTTTTTACTGTATTGTAATGTATGTTTGATTGCAATGCTATTATTTACGTTCTTCAGTTTCCTGAAGTTTTGAATCCAAGAGGATCTAGTATTTGAAGATTTTCCTCCTTAGGTTGTTGGAAGACCTGATGTTTACGACATACCTCTACACTCTCCTCACCAAAGTATTCCCTCTATTCACCCTTACTCCAACTTACTGACTGAAGTTAATTAGGACTTCACCTGCATGTGCATACCGGTCCAGTTTTATGAGTTAAAATGATATCATCTTGAGTCTGTGCCCATTTGACCTCTTTAAAACCAACCTGTGACATAAAAATCTGATGGGTACTGGGATTACCTCCAACGCAATCTGGAGGTGACTTCTAGTGCTAACATTTCTGGAGTCGTTGCGGGCGAACGAATTGAAGACTTTTCCCTAGGATAGAACGACAAAGAGCTTACTGATTCTGAGGGTGCATAAGATATTAGTACCATTAAAGATTGCATCTTGAACCTGGCGACTCCACTGTTTCAGTTGTGGCTGCCTATGGCTACACCTGAAGCTGACCCAGAGGGGATTATTATGTGAGGGAAGGATTTCTCAAGAAATTTTTTGCTGTTATCCCAGATTGAAAATCTCCCTGGGAAGAACCACATTACAGAGATCTAGTTTTAGATGGTGAACTAAAGCTGGACACATTATTCTGACTCATTATATTTCAACATGGCGACTCCACTGTGCAAAATCTGTTGGTGACTCCATTGAAGGGAGAAAAATCAAAAGGCTATAGAGGCTATGCTCGCCAAGAGGTTTGGCCCCTTCGATTTCTCAGCCATAGTTGGTTATCGACATCTAGTGCCAGCTATAAATGAATGGGATGACTATTGATCCCGATTTTATGAGAAGAACGAAATGAATACAGATTATTAACAGGTGCTTAACACAAAATAACAGAGATATAGTAAAATTGGTTTTCTATTCAATAACGAAATAAGATGAAACTGTAAAATGCAGCGGAAACAAGCTTGTTGGAATGGTGGCGGCTTATCTCTGAGAAGAGATGTGACGACAACACACATTCGCAAGAAGAAGGTTACAATGAGGCTTTGAAGGCCTTTTTACAATAAGAAAGAATGCCAAAAACGCTAGACATACAAAAACCTAACCCTAGGAGATGAAGCGCCAAAAGTCATGTGGGCCCCGTTTGGGTAAGTTAGTACATCAACTTCCCGGGGTCATAACTTTTGCATACGATCTCCGTTTTAGGCGTGTGATAGCCCGTTGGAAAGGTATCGCCGAGGAGATTCATTTTGGGGGATCAATCATGCCTTCAGATATTATTGAGGAGCTCGATCCCGAAAAACCTTCATTTAGGCCCTCAAAATGGCCCCAAAAGTTAAAACTTCTAAAAATAGTAAGTTGCCAAAATTGTCAGAAAACTGTTTTAAGCTAGTTGGAAAAGGTGGGTGGCCACCGATATCCATCTGGATCAACTATATTCCGAGGTTCAGAGGCAGCAAGCATGACCACCCCAGTGAGCATTTATTTAACTTTCATATATGCATGCTTGAGCATGATTTTGTGATGCAGGAGCATCGTACAAAGCCAAAGCACGCGCCTAGCCAAAGGAACAGCTGGACGCGTAGATGAAAAAAAGGCACATTTTATTGAAAACGTTTTGAATTTTGAAAACTGGACATTAATGCAATAGTTAAGGGAAGCGTACTTACACTTATGTCTAGATGTTGTAAACAGATCTTGAGCGTTGCTCTCATCTGTAGTATGTATAGGAATTTAAGTCTGTTAATGTAAAGTAGGTAGATATGAATGTCAGATTAGATATCTTAGAAGCGTAGGAGGGAAAACGGATATAGACACCCTCACCCTTGTATCATAGTAACAATAGATGATTATTCAGAATTCATAAGCTGGAGAGTTGTAGCAGAGCGTTGTAGAGAAGAACCCATGTACATGAGCACTTGAGTTAATATATGAAGCTTTGAATCAACTTTCATGGTGTTATGATGCTTATTGTTTACATTTGTTGAATGGTATGTTTACAGTTGATTCGTTTCTCTGTTATGCATTTGTTTTCAATGTTGTTTTATGTGTATGATTTCATGTTGAGCGTATGAAGTCTGAGAGAGGAGAAGAATGAGTTTCAAATGTTTATCTTCCTGAGAATTCCTGCAAGGAGTGCAGTGAACGTACCCAAGGTGTGCGTTGACAAGGGCTGAGTTTTATCTTAGAAATCTCAGGAGAGATACCGTTGTTCTCATACCAGCTGAAGTGCAGGTGAAGCACAGAGCCGTGCAAGGTGTGCGCATGCCGATTAAAGCCTTGGATTTTATAAATCCAAAAGGAAGATTGAGAGGACCACTGTTGCAAAGAGTGCACAGGGTCAGAAACCTCAAATAACCAGAGGTTATTTGAAAGTTTGCCGCAAGGAGTGCGAGCAGGGCTCTTTTAGGAGGCTTGAGTTTACAAGTGGAAGCTCAGGAGGGATTTAACCTTTGAAGTGCTGCAAGGGAGATGGATATTGAAATCGTCTCATAGAAGTTAAGTTTAGGAGGGAGAACGCCGAGTCGTTTGGACAGAAGTCATTGAGGAGTGCATCTGGTGGTCAGAATTCTCTGTGGAGAACCCGCGAAGTCGCAAGGACCGTAGGATCCAGAGGAGCTACAAGGTGGTTAGGATTTGGACAAATCCGCCACCCTAACCTCAAGAATCAACGTGAACCGTTGATCGTGATCAGTTTGAGCTGTCAAATCATTTTGGAAGTTTAGGATCCGTAAGTTCGGAGTGCAGACCAAAATCCTTGGTCACTCTAAGACCCAAATCGCGAAAAGGATTGCTAAGGGTGAAATTTTGGTATTTTGGGGTTCGGCATACCGAAAATTTCGATGACAAAGGATCAGGACCCTTGGCATTGAAACCCCCAAAGTCACGAAACGCGACGTGCCTTTAGTGAGAAACATCGGCATTTCGGCATTTCGGGGTTCGGCATTTCGAAACCCTTGATGACAAGGAGCCAGGGCGCTTTGCACTGAAAACCCCGAAGTTGCGAAATGCGAAGTGTCTTTGGAATGGAATCCTGGCATTTCGCCATTTCGGGGTCCGGGAAGTAGAGGAGACAAGTGATTTTTGGAACTGAGAGTTTCAAACCCCCGGTACACGAAATCCTGAAAAAGGGTCGCTATTTCAGAATTTGGGAATTGGTGCGGCAAGTGAGTTGGGATCGAGAATCGCGAACTCCCAATACACGAAGTCCCGAAAGGCCATCGATCATGCATTCCATGGGACGTTGAGCCCATTTCGACATCCCGGAAGTTCAGAGTTCGGAGAATCATAAGGGAAGAGGAATGACTGTTGGTTGTTCGCTCAAAGTCCCGAAAGCCAAAATTAGTGGAATGATTGTTGGTTGTTTGCTCAAAGTCCCGAAAGCCGAAATTAGTGGGCGTGTGTGTGGCGCATTGAAGGAGTCAACCTTTGTTGACGTTTCGCATTTCGGCATATGCCAAGAGTTGTGGAAATACATCAGGACTCTCCAACTCCCGAAACCTGAATTCCTTTGTGACTTAAACAAAGGGTTTGATTAACCCTTGGCATGGTTTTAGTGAAGATCCTGTGCGGATCTTGGCCCGAGGGCAGGGGGTCTGCGTCAGTTGTGGTATCAAAGCCTAGAACAATTTCTTTTCTTTCTATAGCAGAGAGAAGATAGAAAATTTTACAGCCATGCCGCTGAGAAGAAGAGATAGGCAAATACCTGATCCAACAGAGGAAAGAGAAATGCCGAGAAGAAGAGACAGGCAAATACCTGATCCAGCAAGGGAAGGAGAGATGCGTGAATTACGTGTCAGGGTTAATGCTATGGAGACATCACATAGGTGCACAGTTGATGCTGGAGATATCAGCGAGGATGAAAGTGAAAATGAAGCTGGAAACGAAGAAGTTGCAGTCGAAGATGCCACAGAAGGATGCCTATTCAGGGCTATTGCAAGGATAGGTTCTAGAGAAAAAATGGACATTCCAGTGTACGAAGGAAACTTGGATGTTGAAGAACTTCTAGACTGGATTAGAGCTCTAGACAAATACTTCGACTATGAGGATGTCGAGGAAGATAAGAAAGTCAAACATGTTGTTACTAGACTTAAAGGTCATGCAATACTATGGTGGGATGAACTGCAGGATGACAGACGTTGCAAGGGCAAGCAAAAAATCAAAAGTTGGGATAGAATGGTTGCAAAGATGAAAGCCAAATTTATACCCAGGGATTATCAAATCACTCTGTTTCGGAGAATGCAAAATTTGAGACAGAAGTTGATGTCAGTAAAAGAATACACTGAAGAATTCTACAGGATAAACATCAGAGCAGGTCATCGGGAAAGTGATGATGAAAAAGTTGCCAGGTACATGAATGGTCTGCGATATGACATTCAATATGAGATGAGCATGATGACCATTCGGACTATGGAAGATGCTTATCAAATAGCTCTGAAAGTTGAAGAGAAGATGAGTCGGAAGCAAGGTCAAAGAGGCCAAGGTAGAAGTCAAGCCAGAGGCAAAACAATTGCCCAAGACAGAACTCAGATACCTAAAGAAGAGGGAAAGAAACCTCAAACTCAACCTGAAAGAGGAGGAAGCTCACAGGGAAGGAAGTATGCTGATAGAAATACTTTTCCTCAAGCTAGAGGAAGAGGAAGAGGTAGAGGAGGTGAAGTGAAATGCTTTGTCTATGGAAAAATCAGACATAAATCCTATGAGTGTCCAGATAAGAAGAAAGATGGTGGTGAAACTCACATTGCCGAAGCTCAAGGATGGAATGTTGAGGCAAAAGACGCTGACGGAGAAAGATATTTGATGATGAGGAAAGTTCTCTTGAAACCAGAGAAGGAACTAGAGAATCCAACCCAAAGAAACAGTCTGTTTTGGACTGCTTGAAAAACTAAGGATAGGGTATGCAAGGTCATAGTGGACAGCGGTAGCACAGAGAATCTCGTATCTACAGAGATGGTAGAAAAGTTGGAGTTGGAGACTGTTGTAAATCCAAGCCCATACAGAGTTTCGTGGCTACAAAATGGACATCAGGTAAATGCCACTAAACAGTGTTTAGTTGAATTTAAAATAGGAGGATATAAAGATGAAATATTATGTAAAGAACACGTACACCCTGGAGAAAAATGGTAGGACTCACATGTTGCTACCAATTAAGGATAAAGAGGTGAAAACAGAAATGAGCAACACTATACTTCTCATGAGTGGGAAGGAACTTCTTAATGAGGTTAAGAAGAAGGAAGACACACAATTTATTGTGGTCAGGAAGCCCAGAATTGTTTTGACCAGTACGAGGATAGATGATTTACCAGAAGAAATCCAGGAGTTGCTGGGAGAGTTTGTTGATATAGTAGTGGACGAACTACCTTGTTCGTTGCCACCTATCAGGAGTATAAGTCATCGTATCGATCTTATACTTGGAGCTAGTTTTTCGAACAAAGAAGCATATCGGTTGACACCGTAGGAAATTGAAGAAGTTAAGAGACAGGTCCAGGACTTAATGGACAAAGGATTGATTCGAGAAAGCTTGAGTCCATGCGTTGTTCCGACAGTGCCCAGCCCAAAGAAAGACAGAGGCAGAGAATGTGTACAGACTCAAGGGAAATCAATAATATTACCATCAGATACATATTTCTATTTCCAAGGATGGACGACTTGATGGATTGCTTGAGTGGACCAAGATTTTTTTCAAAGATTGATTTGAAAAGTGGATATCATCAAATTCGAATGAGAGAAGGTGATGAATGGAAGACAACATTCAAGACGAATGAGGGGCTATATGAATGGCTTGTTATGCCATTTGGCTTAACGAATGCGCCCAATACTTTCATGAGGTTGATGAACGAAGTCCTGAAGGATTTCATTGGAAAATTTGTCATTGTATATCTTGATGATATATTAATTTTCAGCAAGACAGAAGAAGAACACTTAAAGCATTTAGCTGCAGTAATGAGAAGATTACAGCAAGAGAAATTGTTGATTAATATGAATAAATCATCATTCATGAGAACATAACTCATTTATTTGGGTTTTGTTATCTCTGCAAATGAGCTGAAAATGGATCTGGAAAAGATAAAGGCGATTAAGGGTTGGCCATCGCCGAAGAATATATTTGAAGTACGAAGATTTGATGGTTTGGCTAGCTTCTACAGGAAATTCATCTGAAACTTCAGTGGAATTAGCGCACCGATGATGGATACGGTGAAGAAGAGACATAAATCTTTTCATTGGACAAAGGAAGCAGAGAAGAGTTTCAATCTGCTGAAGAAGAAGATGACTGAGCAACCAATTCTGGTTTTGCCAGATTTTAACAGGACATTCTAGGTCAGGTGTGACGTGAGTGGGTTTGGAATTGGAGCGGTCTTGAGCCAAGACGACAGGTCGGTCGCATATTTCAGTGAAAAACTGAATGAAGCGAAGATTAAGTACTCCACATATGACAAGGAATTCTATGCAGTCATACAAGCGCTGAAGAAATAGAGACACTATTTGATTCCCAAGGAGTTTGTTTTGTACAACGATAATCACGCTTTACAATTTGTGACTCGACAGGAGAAGTTGAACCAAAATCATGCTAAATGGGTTGAATTCTTGCAAAATTTTACTTTTGTGATTAAGCATATTTCCGGAGCTGCTAACAAAGTTGTTGATGTTTTGAGCAAGAAATGTTTTCTTATGCAGGAATTCAGAGTCAAGACTTTGGGTTTTGATAACCTCAAAGAAATGTACAGGGATGATCCAGATTTCAAGGAGGCATATGAGGCATATGAGAATCCAATTCTCAGAGACAGAAGCCAATGGACTGAATACATGATCCGGGATGGATTATTGTTCAAGGGAAATCAACTATGTATTCCAAAATGCCCCATGAGGGAGAATCTGTTGAAGGAAAAACATAGTGGAGGATTGGTCGGACATTTCGGTCATGACAAGACGTTCTCAAAGTTGAATGGCTCATATTTTTGGCCAGGGATGAGGACAGATGTTAAGAAATTTGTGGACAGGTGTAGAATTTGTCAGCACATGAAAGGAAAAAGGAAGAACATGAGATTATATCAACCATTTCCCATACCTGAGAGGCCGTGGGACGCAACGAGAATGGATTTCATATTGGGACTACCAAGGGGATACGATTCAATCTTTGTGGTAGTCGACATATTTTCAAAAATGGCACATTTCATACCATGCCAGAAAACCAATGACACAACTCATATTGCGAACCTATTTTTCAAGGAAGTCGTCAGACTTCATGGCTTGCCAAAGAGTATCGTTTCTGATTGAGATACCAAGTTCGTAGGGCATTTCTGGAGGACCTTATGGAAGAATTTGGGGACAAATTTGTCTTTTAGATCAGCATATCATCCTCAAACGGATGGACAGACAGAGGTCGTAAACAGGAGCTTGGGAGATTTGTTAAGGAGCTTAGTGATTGAACACCACAGTCAGTGGGATCACATTCTTCCACAAGTGGTATTCGCTTACAATGATTCACTCAATAGAATTATAGGGCAGAGTCCATTCCATATTGTATATGGAATGTAGACAAGAGGAGTTTCTGAATTGAAAGAGACAGATCAAGATGAATTCAGAAGTGCTAGTGCAGAGGACTTTGTAGAAGGAATGAAGGAGCTTCACAACCGAGTTAAGGAGCGATTGCAGAGTTCAAGTCAAGAATACAAGCGGAGAGCAGATCAACACAGACGAGAACTTCAATTTGAAGTTGGTGATCTGATTCTTGCGCATATGAGGAAGGAAAGGTTCCCAAGGGTAACATATAACAAAATGAAGATGAAAAAGATTGGACCGTGCAAGGCCATAAGAAAATTTGGGGCAAACGCATATGAGATTGAATTACCCGATGGGGTCAGAATCTCACTGATATTAAATGTTGCGGATTTGTACCCTTACAGAGCTAAAGAAGCAGGAACAGAGGAGGAACATAAATAAATTCAATGGATAAAACAAATGCCTGTAGCTGAAAAGCCACAGATGGAAAGCATAATTGACAAAAGGATTAGCAAAAAGACCATGAGGAAAGAGTATTTTGAATACTTGGTTAAATGGAAGGGACATCCAGTTGAAGATGCCAGTTGGGAGAATGAAGCAGAAATTCAAAAGCATGGACAGACCGTGCGAGAGCTCATGAACAAGAGTTCATGAAAATTTTCAAGTGAGGGAGTATGATGCAGGAGCATTGTACAAAGCCAAAGCACGCGTGATCTAAAAATGAAGAAGACTTGAAATCTTGAAAATATTTGCAAGTAAAGTTTATGTGTTAAAAGCAAATGGATCAACTTTGCAACACATCATTAAAAGGATTTACTCATTTAAGACATAAATGAACAACAACATAATCAATGAACATAAGCACATAAACACAACAAATGATAAAGGAGTTCACCCCTCTCTTGGGCTACATCTCCTAGTCCAGCTTCTAATGGATCATTATTATTAATTGCTCAAAGTACTAAAAAACGTGCTTTACAATGCTCAAATTGACCAACAAACTACTCCAATGGCTTCAGAGCGTCGAAAAACCCCTAGCTGGGCTTTTTCGGCACCTCGTTTGGCCAAAAAACGAAGAAGTTAGGCTTCTTGGAAGTCCCTCCTTCAAGCTTGTTATCTCTGCATCTACAAATTGCACCCTTGTCCATGCAACCTAGCACACACGCTATTTAAAGCATAAAAACCCGACACCAAACGCAACCGTGTAAACGGTGCGAACTGTAGGATGGTTATGGGCACGCCAGCCCCTAACCGCCTATCTCTCGAGCACATGAGGGTCATATGACCTCGCGCATTTTAAAAGGGCTCCGTCCCATAGGCAAATATAACTGTTACATGTGGTGGGTCGTTTCATCCGTTTTAAACCACAATGTAAAACCCAAAACACGTGCGCCCGTTGTACCGGAGCCATATGACATGGTCGTATGGTATAACCACGGGCTGGGGCTAAGCCCCTGCCCGACTCCCGTGCCAAACAATAAACAATATGAATTCAAATTGATTTAACACCACTCATATAACAAGGAACAATCGGTGGTGTATTGGTCGTGCGTACTTTGTTAAGGATTTACAATGGTGGGGAGGTCTGGGGTTCGACCCCCATGGACCCCATAAAATTTTAAATAACAAACCAATAGCCAAAAACGGGGTGCCACGTGGCACCATACCATTGACCAAAAATGATGCCACGTGTCACAGCCTAATTCGACCACATCTGCCAATAAAAAACTGCCACTTCATCACATGCCACATCAGTGTACAATCGTACGGTCTTTGCCATGTCATCATACGGCCCTGCCACATCAGTCTGTACGGACTGCACAGTCAGCGTCCCTTGTTTTGCCTGTTTGACGATTCGAACAGATCGTGATATCTCTCGCTCCCGACGTCTGTTTGAGACGAAACGAGTTGCGTTGGATTCACAACGACGAGGTCTACGGTCTCATTTGATTTGAAGAGATTCCGAGCACTTTGAATTTTTGAGCAAAATTTGATCCCCTGATCACACCTCCCCATTGGGAAGCTTTTGGACCTCCAAAAGACTATTTTCAGTCTATGTGAAGATGAGGGTATAGTTCCCTCACCCTTCCAACCTCAATCC
>WSFP011377296.1:0-30064 GCA_009831015.1 Picea engelmannii | reverse complement strand
AATCCAGAGGATATAGTCGACCAGGAAAATCTTAAAAGCATGCCGAGAATAACAGGATAAATTCAAGAAACCCTGGTAGAGCCCAACACTCAACAAAGATTTGACAGGCAAATCACGATTGAATTAGAAGTAGGAATGCATAATATCAGACAAGCAATAATGGAGGATATCAGGCAAAGCGACGCTATGTTTAATTGGTTGGAGCATATCACGACCATTATAAAAAACATGAAAGGAATGGCAGGAATAGGGGAAAGCCTCCAGGTTCTCCTATCTGTTGATTTGGTTAGCTATGAGCCAAGTCAATCCAGTTGGCGAGTCTGTCTTCACAAGAAAAAAAGTGTCGATTGTAATATTCCCTCCCTCCTGACATGATGTTAAAAAATAGGGCCCACAATCTAAAAAATGCTTCCCATAGATGGTGCATCGAGATAACCAAATTTTTGTGTGGGGAAAAATCAACACCAGCGCCAAAAGATTTATCATACCAGTCTACACGATTGGAAATATTCTAGTTGTTAGAAAGATAGAGATATACTGAGTTTTCCTTCTCGAAATCAGTCCTCGAGGAGGATTCACCAATCATAATGCCTCTTACAGGTGCAGAGCTGGAAGAAGAAAAAGAGATCGAAATCTATACCATTCCATTTGTCGATAATTTAGATAATCCAACGGGTTCCCCTATCAAGAGAACCTCTATAAAAAGGAATCAACCATCGATGGAGGCACCTCAACTAGTTGACCCAGTTCCAAAACCACTTGACATTGATTGGCACACAATCCTTCAATTCGACCAATGCATTAATTTGGACAATCGAACACTGAAGGGGTACTTTGACAATATTTCCTAGAGGATACTCCAGTAAGTCAAACAACAGGGCAAAACTACTCATCAAGAGTCAGCCAAGACTCAATTTTTTTTGCATCGAGTGTTGGTCCTGCATACAATGAAGCAATGACAACAATCAAAGAGAGTCATGCTAGAGTAAGAAAAACAAAGGAAACCTTGGAAAATCATATAGAGCCCAGGTAATAGAAGAAGCAAAGGTTGGAATATCAACAGGAGACAAGTACTAGCTGGACTCATCCCCCTGGCCTTGGTTGACCAAGAATGAATCACACAACCAAACCCTTCAATACTATACCAAACAAACAATGGAAAAGGAAACGACCGATCAACCTCACAATAGAATCACCACCTATCGATCCTGTCAAAATCATAGAAGAAAACGACCAGTCGAAGACCCACCAATGCTACAGAAGAAGAAAAAGAAGGTCGGGTTTCAAGTTTTTTCTGAAGAAACATTGTCGGACCAGGCTAGTGAAGAAGACAATGTGTAGTCGAATCATGCCGATGGGAAAGATCAAAGACAATCGAACCACCCCATCGAGTTGACTCAACCCGACCAAGAAGAGAAGGAATAAGTGAATCAAGAAAGCCAAGGAAACTTTCATCACAAGGACATAGAACAAAGCGAACTACTTCCCCAATATAATACAAACACGTAGGAGTATAGTCATTTAGTTGAGCAGTTGGTCCATCATATAGATCCAGTACAACTACAATCGACTAAGCCAATTGTTACTCAACATACCAATCAAGTGGCGATATAACAACAACAAAAGAAGTAAATAGAGCAAGTGCAACAAAAATATTTGGGTGCACAAGATGCAACAAAATACTCAAGTGTGCAACAACTGAATCACACTATAACTAATTAGGGTCTGACAGACAAGTCGAACCCTCTACTAGAGTAGTCAACAAGAAAACAAAAAATGCATAAGGACCAAACACAACTGACAGAGCCATCCATGGACCACACATATCCACCACTTAACAAGATGCTTGAAAGGACTCTTGCGTCATCATAGCTGCCATTGAGTTCAAAGAATAATAATAATAATAATAAGACAATACACAAGAAACAAACTACTTCTTTAGTCACCACTTTCGTAGCTTTCAGGCTTGTGGGAGCATCTGCACCCCCAAAAAGATGATTTTCGACCTGACCACCGCTTCATACAATCAAATTCTATATCTATACAATGAAGTCACAAAAGAATCAGTCTCTAGATTGAAGTGGGAAATGAAGGATGGAGACTGGTTGATAGTTAGAAAAGACAAGGACTAGGATATATGGAAAAATTGCATTGACTTGGCATGAGAAAAACTAAACCTCGAGCTAACAAGTGAGGAGGTTGACTGAATCAATTCCATTACGAAAGAGGTAGAGCAACTAGCCAAGTTGAACTTGCAAGTGCAATAGGGAAATCAACAACGAAGGGAGGAGAACATGAAGGTGAAGCAGGAGCACAAACAAAGTTATCGAATCAACTAGAAATGTGACCTTAAAACGAGAACTCTGGTCCAAAAAACTCATATTTTTGGGTCAAAAACACCAAAATCAACCCACGTTTCAAAAAGTTGTGCTACCGATAGCACCCCTTTTTTGTTTGGTGGCTAGTACTGTGAGTTGCTTGAAATTGCAGCCTTGAGGACTGACATCGACCGACACCATTGCGGGAAATTGAACATCGAATAAAAAACTGATGCTTCTAGTAGCACCAATTTTATTTTTCGAGTAAAAATTAAGACTTAATTTGGGCCGTGGCCTTGACTACTAGTACCATCTAAAAAAAAAAGTATAAAATCATCTCCTAAATTGGAAAGTTGAAAATTTGTTTATTAATTAAATATTTATTTGTTTTGTAATTTACATTAAAAATTGAAAAAAAAACACATCGTAAACAATTCTTTTGAAGAAAAATGAAAAATAATACATTTAAAAAAATATACATCAAGTAAATTCTAATTAAATATTAAAACAAAAAAAAGAGCATAAAACTTCAAAAAAACACACTTTAAAAGAAAAGAGACAAAAATAACCCATAAAACTTTAAAAATAAAATGATTTAAAAAAAACCCTTTAGAAAAAACTCAATTTTAAAAGATTTTTTTTCAAAAAACCTTACAAAACGTAAGAAAAAGCACAAAGTTCAAAACAAAATTAAATAAAAAATTAAACAAAAACCTTAAACACAAAAACTTGAACAAATAAATTAAAAAAAAAAAACTAAACTAAATAAAAGTCTAACTTAAATAATGACATTAAAAAAATAAAAATAAAAAACCACACATAAAAATGTGGAGCATCGCCCCTCGATGCCGACAAAGGGGGCGGGGAAACACAACACTGGCTCCAAAATATCTATCATACCAGTCGGATCCACTAAGAATATTCCATTTATTAGAAAGATAGAGAGATACTAAGTTTTCCTTCCCGACATCAGTCCTTGAGGAGGTTTCACCAATCATAATGCCTCTTACAAATGCAGCTCTGGAAGAAGAAAAAGAGGTTGAACTCTATACCATTCCATTTGTCGATAATTTAGATAATCCAGCGGGTTCCCCTGTCAAGAGAACCCCGATAAAAAGGAAGCAATTGGTGATGGAGGCACCTCAACCAGTTGACCTAGTTCCAAAATCACTTCACATTGATTGGCAGGGACTCCTTCAATCCGACCAGTGCATTGATTTTAACAATCCAACACTGAAGGGGAACTTCAGAAATATTTCCCAGAGGATACTTCAATAATTCAAACAAGAGGGAAAAACCACTCATGTGGAGTCGACAAGGAGCCGACAAATTTTGCAATCTAGTGTCGGCCTTGCATACAATGAAGCAATGGAAAAAATCCAAGAGAGTCGTGCTAGAGCAGGAAAGACAAAGGAAACCTTGGAAAATCATATAGAGACCAGGAAACAGAGGAAGCAAAGGCATCGCCCCTCCTCCCTTTGCTTCTTCTTGCAATTATAACAACTATTTGAAAGAATAGAGTCAATTATAGAATATGCAATGAGACACGAGAAGATGATAGAAAAGTCATAAGATTTTTCGACTGTATTCATATGACAAATAATACAAATTTATAGTATATGGATGCAATCATTTCATAAGTTAGAGTTACTCTTACATTGATACCTTATGAATACATAAGGTTAGGAGGTGAAAAAATATGATTTAATATACACTTGGGATAAAAATTATATCCTATAATGTGAAATACATAAAGAGGTGATATAGGACTTTATGATTGTACAAGGAGACAAAAGCTAACAATCCCCCCCAATTAGAATTCCAAACAATTATACTAGTAAGGCAACAATAACTAGTGTATAAATTGGTATCATGTCCAAGTATTCAATATGAAACTCTTGAGCTGAATATTGATGAAGACCTATTTGAAAAATTGCCAAATCTAGATGTCGAAAACTCAAATAATTTGAAAAATCCCACTTTATAAACATGTGAGCCAAAATGCCTATGATTGTTCATTGAGATGAAGTCCAATGTCTAGTGGGAAAATCATGAGAAGTGAATCAGTTCCAAGTCTGACACATCTTTGAAAATGTTTGATAGCATAATCAAGTCTCAAGAAAACATGTAGATGGATCTAGCTGTATTTTGCTAGGTCTAAAGACCATCTAGGTGAACTAAATGTCCACAAACTTTTCTTAGAAAATGAAACTAACAATGTTAGCATGTGTCACAATATTGAATCTCCTGTATGATTCAATTACAAGATATTGAACCATAATTCAACAGAATAATTGTGAAGTAGTATACTAGGTGACCCATTGGAATTGTGCAAACCATGAATCAATCATGATGTTGAGATAAAACTCGAATAACCAATAGGTATTGTTGCATAAAAATATGATGAGTGGTAGAAACCTCCACAAGTGATGAAATCTTTGCAACTTTCTTGTCACTGTTGTTGTTGTCCATTTGGTGTTTTTTTTTGTCCAAGTTTTCCGTCTATAGATTGTTGTTGCACATTTGACGTTTTGTTTGTTGTCGAAACTTGAAGTTTGACCGTCATCATCAATATTCTCCTTTATGAGTTGAAAATTGGGAAGTCACAGGTTTTCTTATGGATTGCCTTGAACCAATTGATCAGTGTATATGGTGGTTTTGGTTGACCACTAACCATTTTTACTTGATTTGGTGGTTTAGATTTATCACTAACCATTTTCACTTCATTGGTGTACCCCCTTAAGGTGGTAGAGAGTACCATATTAGAGTAGAGACATTTAATCGATATTCAACTCAATAAGACCTCTACGATTGGGCCCTGATCATGTCCAAAATCATCATCTGTAAGACATTCAAAGCCATTATTTTTTGTGTCTTTTCCATTCAAATATGTCTTTACTAGTGATTGAATATGATGGTAAGACTTATGAAAAATGATGGCTTCTAAATGATATGGCCAACAACTCATCCGACCATAATGCAATGTTCATTTTTGAACCTTCTTTTTTTGACATTCGTTAGAAATATGATTTGTTTTTGATAGTGAAGACAAGGATGGATATTGAAACATTTTGTCTTTGTTAGGGTCCTAACGTCCCTAACCCCCCAAGTAGAATACTATGTATTTATATGTAATAAAGGCCATCATTAGTAAATAATGCCTATGTAATAATGAGAACACAACTATTAAAGGAAGACTTAGTAGAAGGTTCTGCCTCTAAAATGTTCTTAATAATATTATAAGTAGTATATATAGAGGTAGAAAGCATTGTAAAAGGTTTTCTTGTGAAATAATTTGTACTTGAGCTCTGCTCTATTGGAGGTTACCACTCGAAGAGGCAAGTGAACAATGCTTTTCGAAAGTAATAAAGGTATCATATTTTGGTCCATATTGTTATTGTGTTCGTTGTTCTATTTTATTCTATTAAATACTTTGATAATATTTATGCTTTGGTTCTACATATTAATATTTGGTACCTTACAAGTGGTATCAAAACACCTTGCTCGATAAATTTTTAGAATTTTGTTTTTAGGCTAGAGACGTGTTCCTATGTCTATAAAACACATTGATATGTCTTTAAGTGGGTAAAATTGCAGTTGGGGAAGAATACACACATGAACTACACATGGTTTCACCTTCTTGGAAACCCCTATAACCCTTGTTGGTATTTCTTCGACTAACACCACATCATACAACACCTGTACACAATTTTCACTTCCATGTACTCTCAGGTATATCAAGAGTCCTATATGTATCTTGAAATCAACGATAGATCAACATTTCAACTACCCGATTTCTATAGTGTAATCGATAACAACACTCGAGAAGAATACTCTCATGTACTTAGGTAATAGGGTAGTATGACTAAGGGTATTGTTAACCCTCCTTAGTTAGAGCCCTGAGATATTGGGTCGAGTACTACTATTGGACCCCATTAGTATATTACAGAGTTATAACAAAGGGTACTCCCATGTCCTTAGAAACCCATAAAACCCTACCCCTTGTTGACAGAACAAACACAATGTTGGAATCTTTCACATCCAGTTTTGGGCAACCCTACTTCTTGCATCCAAGTTGCGAAATTCCTACACAATATTCAATATTAAGAATTTGGGCATTCTATTTCCGCAGTATTATTAAGACAAGAATATAACCATAGTATAAGTGGTTCTATCGACACTCTTATTTAGGACCTATCTCAATAGCTTCCTCTCTTCGCACTGATCATAGTGGTATACTTCTTTCCTAATTATTTTTTTGTATGGACCCACCTGCCCCATCCAACACCCTTATTTGGGACCTATATCAACAGATTCCTTTCTTCGCACTAATTGTAGTGGTACCCCTATTTCATAATATTTTTTTGGTGGAACCCCCTGCCCTATCCGACACCTTTATTCAAGACCTATCTAACTAGATTTCTTGCTTCACGCTAATCGTCCATGCAATAGAAGAAGAAAAGGTTGGAAGATCAACAGGAGACAAGTACTGGCTGGAATCATCCTCCTGGCCTTAGTTGACCAAGAATGAATCACAGAACGAAACCCTTCAATACTATACCAAACAAACAACGGAAAAGGAAACGACCGATCAACCTCATAAGAGAATCACCACCTATCGATCCTGTCAAAATCATAGAAGAAAATGTCCAGTCGAAGACCCACCGATGCTACAGGACAAGAAAAAGGAGGTCGGGTTTCAAGGTTTTTTCTTAAGAAACATTGTCAGACCAGGCTGAAGAAGAAGATGTGTAGTTGAATCATGCCAACGGGAAAGATCAAAGACAGTCTAACCACCCCATCGAGTTGACTCAACCCGACCAAGAAGAGAAGGAATAAGTGAATCAAGAAAGCCAAGGAGACTTTCATCACAAGGACATAGAACAAAGCGAGCTGCTTCCCCATTATAATACAAACACATAGGAGTATAATCATTTAGTTGAGTAGTTGGTCCATCATATAGATCCAATACAACTACAATCAATTGAGCCAATTGTTACTCAACATACTAATCAAGTGGCGATGTAACAACAACAAAAGAAGTAAATAGAGCAAGTGCAACAAAAATATCTGGGTGCACAAGATGCGACAAAACACTCAAGTGTGCAACAACTGAATCACACTATAACTAACTAGGTTTTGATAGACAAGTTGAACCCTCTACTAGAGTAGTAAAAAAGAAAACAAAAAATGCAGAAGGACCAAGCACAACTGCACTGACAGATCCATCCATGGACCACATATATCCACCTCTTAAGAATATGCTTGAAAGGACTCCTGTGCCATCATAGCTGCCATCGAGTTCAAAGAATAATAATAATAATAATAAGACAATACAAAAGAAATAAACCACTTCTTTAGTCACCACTTTCATGCTCGTGGGAGCATCTGCACCCCCAAAAAGATGATTTTTGACCTGACCACCGTTTCATATAATCAAATTCTATATCTATACAATGAAGTCACAAAATAACCAGTCTCTAGATTGAAGTGGGCAATGAAGGATGGAGACTGGTTGATAGTTAGAAAAGACAAGGAGTAGGATATATGGAAACATTGCATCGACTTGACATGAGAAAAACTAAACCTCGAGCTAACAAGTGAGGAACTTGACTGAATCAACTTCATTACAAAAGAGGTAGAGCAACTAGCCAATTCGAACCTGCAAGTGAAATAGGAAAATCAACAACTAATGGAGGATAACATGAAGGTGAAGCAAGATCACAAACAAAGTTTTCGACTTAACTAGAAATGTGACCTCAAAACGAGAACTCTGGTCCAAAAAACTCATATTTTTGGGTCAAAAACACCAAAATCAACCCACATTTCAAAAAGTTGTGCTACCGATATGACCCCTTTTTTGTTTGGTGTTTAGTACTATGAGTTGCTTGAAATTGTGGCCTTGACGACTGACACCGACCGACACCATTGCAATAAATTGACCATCGAAGAAAAAACTGATGCTTCTAGTAGCACCAATTTTATTTTTCGAGTAAACATTAAGATTTAATTAGGACCCTG
The DNA here is from genome assembly GCA_009831015.1 of Picea engelmannii. NCBI lineage: Eukaryota > Viridiplantae > Streptophyta > Pinopsida > Pinales > Pinaceae > Picea > Picea engelmannii. The sequence goes on along the minus strand of WSFP011377296.1, from coordinate 21,725 downwards.
GCCTTGACCACTAGTACCATCTAAAAAAGAGGATAAAATCATCTCCTAAATTGGAAAGTTGAAAATTTGTTTATTAATAAAATATTTATTTGTTCTGTAATTTACATTAAAAATTGAAAAAAAAACACCTCGTAAACAATTCTTTTGAAGAAAAATGAAAAAGAACACATTTAAGAAAATATGCATCGAGTAAATTCTAATTTTAAATTAAAACATAAAAAAGAGCATAAAACTTCAAAAAAACACACTTAAAAAAAACACATAAAACTTTAAAAATAAAATGATTTAAAAAAATCCCTTTAGAAAAAACTCAATTTTAAAAGTTTTTTTTCAAAAAAAATTACAAAACGTAAGAAAAAACACAAAGTTCAAAAAAAAATTAAATAAAAAATTAAACAAAAACCTTAAAAACAAAAACATTAAACACAAAAACATTAAACACAAAAACTTGAACAAATAAATTAAAAAAAAACTAAACTAAATAAAAGTCTAACTTAAATAATGAAATTAAAAAATAAAAATAAAAAACCACACATAAAAATGTCGAGCATCGCCCCTCGATGTCGACAAAGGGGGAGGGGAAACTAAAGACCGGATCCAAAAGATCTATCATACCAGTCGAATCGACTAAGAATATTCCAGTTGTTAGAAAGATAGAGAGATACTAAGTTTTCCTTCCCGACATCAGTCCTTGAGGAGGATTCACCAATCATAATGCCTCTTACAAATGCAGATCTGGAAGAAGAAAAAGAGGTCGAACTATATACCATTCCATTTGTCGATAATTTAGATAATCCAGCGGGTTCCCCTGTCAAGAGAACCCCGATAAAAAGGAAGCAATCGATGATGTAGGCACCTCAACCAGTTGACCCAGCTGCAAAACCACTTCACATTGATTGGCAGAGACTCCTTCAATACGACCAGTGCATTGATTTTGACAATCCAACATCGAAGGGGAACTTCGACAATATTTCCCAGAGGATACTCCAATAAGTCAAACAAGAGGGCAAAACCACTCACGTGGTGTCGGCCAGGACCCAACAAAATTTTCAATCAAGTGTCAGCCTTGCATACAATGAAGCAATGGAAAAAATCCAAGAGAGTCATGCTAGAGCAGGAAAGACAAAGGAAACCTTGGAAAAGGATATAGAGACCAAGAAACAAAGGAAGCAAAGACATCAGCCCTCCCCCCTTTGCTTATTATTACAACTATAACAACTATTTGAAAGAATAGAGTCAATTATAGAATATGCAATGAGACACAAGAAGATGATAGAAAAGTCATAAGCTTTTTCGACTATATTCATATGACAAATAATACAAATTTATAGTATATGGATGCAACCATATCATAAGTTAGAGTTACTCTTACATTGATACCTTATGAATACATAAGGTTAGGAGGTGAAAAAATATGATTTACTATACACTTAGGATAAAAATTATATCCTATAATGTGAAATACATAAAGAGGTGATATAGGACTTTATGATTGTACAAGGAGCCAAAAGCTAACAATCCCCCCCAATTAGAAGTCCAAACAATTATACTAGTAAGGAAACAAGAACTAGTGTATACATTCATATCATGTCCAAGTATTCAATATGAAACTCTTGAGCTGAATCTTGATGAAGACATATTTGAAAAATTTCCAAATCTAGATGTCGAAAACTCAGAATTTGAAAAATCCCACTCTATTAACATGTGAGCCAAAATGCCCATGATTGTTCATTGAGGTGAATTCCAATGTCTAGTGGGAAAATCATGAGAAGTGAATCGGTTGCAAGTCCGACACATCTTTGAAAATGTTTGATAGCGTAATCAAATGTCAAGAAAAAATGTAGATGGATCTCGCTGTATTTTGCTAGGTCTAAAGACCATCTAGGTGAATTAAATGTCCACAAAATTTTTCTTATAAAATGAAACTAACAATGTTAGCATGTGTCACAATATTGAACCTTGTGTATGATTCAATTGCAAGATATTGAACCATAATTCAACAAAATAACTGTGAAGTAGTATACTAGACGACCCACTGGAATTGTGAAAACGATGAATCAATCATGATGTTGAGATAAAACTCGAATAATAAATATATATGGTTACATAAAAATACGATGAGTGGTAGAAACCTCCACAAGTGATGAAATCTTTGCAACATTCTTGTCGCTGTTGTCGTTGTCCATTTGGTGTTTTTTTTTGTCCAAGTTTTTCGTCTACAGATTGTTGTTGCACATTTGACGTTTTGTTTGTTGTCGAAACTTGAAGTTTGACAATCATCATCAATATTCTCCTTTGTGAGTTGAAAATTGGGAAGTCACAGGTTTTCTTGTGGATTGCCTTGAACCAATTGATCAGTGTATATGGTGGTTTTGGCTGACCACTAACCATTTTTACTTGATTTGGTGGTTTAGATTTATCACTAACCTTTTTCACTTCATTGGTGTACCCCCTTAAGGTGGTAGAGAGTAACATATTAGAGTAGAGTCATTTACTCGATATTCAACTCAATAAGACCTCTAGGATTGGGCCCTGATCATGTCCAAAATCATCATCTGTTAGACATTCAAAGCCATTATTTTTTGTGTATTTTCCATTCAAATATGTCTTTACTAGTGATTGAATATGATAGTAAGACTTATGCAAAATCATGGCTTCTAAATGATATGGCCAACAACTCATCCAACGATAATGCAATGTTCATTTTTGAAACTTCTTTTTTCGACATTCGTTAGAAATATGATTTGTTTTTCATAGTGAAGACAAAGATGGATATTGAAACATTTTGTCTTTGTTAGGGTCCTAACCTCCCTAACCCCCCAAGTAGAATACTATGTATTTCTATGTAATAAAGGCCATCATTAGTAAATAATGCCTATGTAATAATGTGAACACAACTATTATAGGAAGACTTACTAGAAGGTTTTGCCTCTAAAATGTTCTTAATAATATTAGAAGTAGTATATATATAGGTATAAAGCATTGTAAAAGGTTTTCTTGTGAAATAATTTGTACTTGAGCTCTGCTCTATTGGTGGTTACCCGCTCGAAGATGCAAGTGAACAATGCTTTTCGAAAGTAATAAAGGTATCATATTTTGGTCCATATTGTTATTGTGTTCATTGTTCTATTTTCTTCTATTAAATACTTTGATAATATTTGTGCTTTGGTTCTACATATTAATATTTGGTACCTTGCAAGTGGTATCAAAGCACCTTCCTTGATAAATTTTTAGAATTTTGTTTTTAGGCTAGAGACGTGTTCCTATGTCTATAAAACACATTGATATGTCATTAAGTGGGTAAAATTGCAATTGGGGAAGAATACACACATGAACTACACATGGTTTCACCTTCTTGGAAACCCCTGTAACCCTTGTTGGTACTTCTTCGAGTAGTACCACATCATACAACACCTGTACACAAATTTCACTTCCATGTACTCTTGGGTATATCAGGAGTCCTATAGGTATCTTGAAATCAACGGTAGATCAGCCATTCGACTACCTGATTTCTATACTGTAATTGATAACAACACTCGGGAATAATAGTCTCGTGTACTTAGGTAATAGGGTAGTATGACTAAGGGTATTGTTAACCCTCCTTAGTTAGAGCCCTGAGATATTGGGTCGAGTACTACTATTGGACCAAATCAGTATATTAGAGAGTTATAACATAGGGTACTCCCATGTCCTTAGAAACCCATAAAACCCTACCTCTTGTTGACTGAGTAGACACAATGTTGGAGTTTTTCACATCCAGTTTTGGGCAACCCTACTTCTTGCATCCAAGTTGCGAAATTCCTACACAATATTCAATATTAAGAATTTGGGTATTCTATTACCGCAATATTATTAAGACAAGAATATAACCAGAGTATAAGTGGTTCCATCGACACCCTTATTTAGGACCTATCTCAATATCTTCCTCTCTTCGCACTGATCATAGTGGTATACTTATTTCATAAGTATTGTTTTGTATGGACCCACCTGCCCCATCCAACACCCTTATTTGGGACCTATATCAATAGATTCCTTTCTTCGCACTAATTGTAGTGGTACCCCTATTTCATAAGATTTTTTTGGTGGAACCCCATGCCCTATCTGACACCTTTATTCATGACCTATCTCACTAGATTCCTTGCTTCACGCTAATCGTCTTCATACAAATATCTAGTAAGACCTTCTATGTGGACCCACTTGCTCCTTTCCACTACTCGCTTCTCCATTTACTTTTGCACCCTTCTCAGATGGCCACCCGCAACCAAGACATTGGCAATCACTTGTTTTCCCTTGAATAATCCTTTAACAAATTCTAGGAATGCTGTAAAGCAACTCAAACTTAGATCAATCAAAGTTTATCTCAAATTAATTGCAACATTGCTGCCCTTAATTCATAGTTAGTCGAACTTGACCTGCACTCCCTAACAACCTTTTTGAATAAATTCAAGGGCCCTAACTCCACAGAAAAACCTTTACATCAATAGGGAATCAAATAATCCCAATCCATGACTTTTCATTCTAACTCCTTTGTTTGTGATTTGCGTCTACCTAAAGTGGAGGTGAATAAATTTGATGGCTCAGACCCCCCTGGCTAGGTCACTCAAATGTAACATTATTTTTCATTTCATGGCATCATTGATGACTTAATAAAACTTCGTTTTGGTGTCCTGTATTTAGATCTAGAGTACTGGCAATGGTGGAAATGGCGCAAAAATTCCCACCAATGTTATATTGCTTGGACCCAATTTGTTGTAGAGAATTTTGAACATTTTGACACAAACACTCATCATTTGAGTCATTTGAAAAATCTTAAACAATAAAGTACATTTGAATATTACATCACTTCTTTTGAGAAATTGTCCTTCTATACAGAAGGAATGTCAGACACCTTCTTCCACGAATGCTTTATTAGTGGACTCAAGGACGACATTCATGCTCATGTTCTAATGGCTCTCCCTAAGACCTAGGTTGAATCCACTCAAAGATCCAAGGAAACACTATAGGTGGTCACTACTCAACTAAAAAAACCATCCTTTATTCCCCTTCCCGACCTGTTGTACCCACAAAATTCCCCATTAAAAACCCCACAGGCAAGCCGAGATGCATCAATCGAGGAAATTCCACATGCAAGTGTAAAAAAGTCTCTGATGAAAACCAGTTAAGTCCCTAATCATCTTTTGCATCAGCCGAGCCTGAGGAAGGAACATAGTTTCTGCTTTCGCCTAGTAAGTCACCATTTGTTGAGCACTCAACACACCCTAAAAGGCCTATCTCAATTTTTCACTTTTTTGGTACCACTTAATTTCGAACTATCTGGATTCGATTTTCTTTTGAGAAATGTTTTGATTTTGATTGTTCTCTTAATGCTCATCAACTATTCAAGTTTGTTTAACTTTATGAAAATCCATGAATTAAAAGGGCCTAACACTTAAGTAAGGAATCAACAACCAAAACACTTCACCCGACGCTCTCAAGATTCAACATCAGAAGGAATTAAGAGGTGAAAAGGAAACAATTGGAAAGCCTCAATCGCTGAGCGCTGATCTTCATCGGTATCGGCGAGAGGAATTTTTGTTTCACGAAAAGTATCACACATGGACCTCGCCGATAGCTGATCCCCTTCAACATCGGTAAAAGGCAAAGGGAGTTAACGTTAAGGAAGAAGGAAACAATGCCGCCGATAGCCGACACCCGATGCGCTTGTCGGAATTGGAGAAAACCAAATCACGATGAAAATTTTGACCATGCTAAAGAGATTTCCCTGATCACCGATTCCCGAAGTGCTTCGACATCGAGAATTTACGAAGAAGGTAATCCAAAGAAAAATACACGATAGATTTATCCCTGATTGCCGATCCTCAATACCTTATCGGCATCAACGAACTCGGGTTTATTTTAGAATGCACAACTTGAAGAAATCCTTGACTCCGACTAATATGCGCAAATTAAGTCACTAGTCTTTAACACCACGTCTCTTTGCACGACTGGAGAAACCGTATGACCTAGATCAACCCTGAGTCACTTTTAGTTCCCCAGGTCCAAGTCACACCTATGAGTCAGTTTTCCACGACAGCACCGTATGATGGAATCGATCGATGTCGGAGGTTTTCGGTGAAAGGATATCAACGAAAACATCTATAACACATCATTAATCGCCGATCCACCCACTGAGAAAGTGACACGATGGGACGTTTTAGCGCTGGATACGATTAAATTATGAGCTTTTAAGGGGTTAATTAATACCAAATATCGCATTAGTTGCTACTTCGTGCGTGAATCAAAACAACCATTTGAAATTACCGATAGAACACATCACCCTTCACGCCTTCATCCTCAACCCACGATGAATTTAAGTTTCAGATATTTGACGACATCTTGGTTTTGAATTCCACTCATCACTCGAATTAAATGGTTGATATGACAAGGTAAGTTCTTTCTCGGTTTAAATTCTCTTGGGCCATTGTAAGCGAAACCATTCTATGCATAAAGGAGTTTCAGAGCATCCAGAGAAGCGAGATGAGAAATTCACAATCTTCTGAGATCCTGTGAGTATCAAATAACCAGGTTTAGAAAGCGTTACAGGTATGTGCCAGTTTGTGGATTTTTTATGTTTTAACTTCATATATACATTTTATCCAGTGTTTCTCTGTATGCAGGCCCTAAAGGATTGATTTTGATTGTAGGAACAATGCCTCCAAGAAAGCCAAGCACTAGGTGATTGTCGAGGGTGCCCAAGCTGAAAGAACCAGAGATAGGAGAAGGCTCTTCTCTAGGGGTAGAAAAACAATTAGAATTTTCTCCAAGACCAGAACTGGTTATTAAAACATCCACAAAAAAGGTTTTTGTTCAACCTCCGACCTTTAGAGACACAGAGGCAAGCACAGGGACCAAGATGACACTCCCACATTGGGGAGAACTCTTCAAGAAGATCATCCCAGAAGAATTTTCGGAATACATCCCATAGAGTGACCCGGATGTGAGAGCGCTCGATGACGAGGTATTCCTGAATATCCGACAGTCGTACCTGTACATGGTAGTAAGAATAACCCCGATGTTTCCTTATATATAATTTCTACAATGGCTCATCGATCACACAGACACACAAAAGTTCTTAATCAACGATGACAATGGTGGGTGTGTCAGAGTTTTCCTTCTGGTGGAGGTCCATAAGTCTTACAAGATTAGAGACCCATAGGAGAGACTGAACACTGATTTCATCGTGAAATTATACGAGTGCCAACACACCAGCTGGGTAATGGCCTCATGGTGGTGAGAAGATAAGAAATACACCAACCAGACCTCCGACTGGTACCAAATGGCCAACCTAAGAGAACCATACATCTTCCTAATGACACTCATCTGTTGGTTGTATGGGGAGAAAGACTGCTCCAGGTTTTTGGAGGCCTGGATTCCTCTAGCTTACACAGTAGCTATCTCTGAGAGCAACTTCAATTAGGGAGCCATCATTTCCAAGCAGTTGAGCATCTGCATACAACATGCTCAGACACCAAAAGAAGGGGAGAATCTAGCCTTCCACATGGCATCATATTTGCTGGATGTCATGTGTGCCAGAAACGTCTTCATCGGAATGAACCTAAGCTGGCACGTCGCAGAGCTCCCAATCCACATATATTTCAGCGTCTTATGGGAGAACATGTATAAAGGGACCAACCGATCCGAGGTTTTATCTTTCTTTTCATCTTCTTTTCATCCATACAATCCGAGGATTCATGCGAGCTTCCACTGTAAAGGGACCACTTTGGAGTTCATCCATTTGGTACATTGCATCTATACATATGATAACATGATCATAAATGATGCAACTATACTTTGACATAAATATATACACCAATGACAACTCATCACATCAAAATGACATAAAATGTAGATCTACAGGAAATACCGGTGTATGCGTTGTGAAATTTTTAGTAAATATCATAATCGATATATCTATATCTATATATATATATATGTTGCTACCTATATGGATCCTTTGTGCTATATGAACATCTAATACACAGAAATATCTTTATTGACTATTGCAAGTATTTTCCATTGAATCCGACTGTACTAAATGTAGTAGAAGGATTACAATCCCTTTCCTTTTAGTAATCTCGGAAGCAAATGTCCAATGATATAAATACATAAAAACATGCTACCTATTACATAGTCGATACAACACTTAAAATGAGTCTTCAAACTCTATATAATATATGCGAACATAACTATTAAATAGTGAAATCGGATTCAATACGGGTTTTCCCCTCTGTCTTTCCTTTATGGATTGAATATACAAGTAACCAGCTTAATATAGGATCCTGGTATAAAACTATCACGATAATAGTATCTTAGAGTGGAACTTGTATCACTTTAAACGAAACCTAGATGGTTATTTTTTAACGCTGTAAGTTGGAACTCAAATACCTTTCGAGTGAGGTGTCCTCGTCAATCCCCAAGACACAAAGTGATTAAGTCTTGCAAGGGAAGACCAAGAATATCAGTAACATGGTTATGCAATAAATCAACAAAATCAAATATCGAAGATAGAGTAATGTTCATGACGCATTCATGAAAATTAAACATTGCATATTTAATACACGATTAAACACTTAGCTTGAGGTTGGCGCGGGTGCATTCCCTTTTGCATAGAGCAATATTTCCAGAAGCCGAAGGGGAGGAGTGGATCTTGAAACGACTGGTGGGTACCCTCGCAATGGAAACATGGGTCCCATCATTAGTCTTGTAACCGAATAAAATTAAATCAATGGTTCATAAGATAACAAATAGATAGAACATGATTAAATATGTAAGCTACAATGCATAAACATAACTGTAAATTATGCACAGTATGAAGTACGTCCCACAAAATTACCAATTTAGACTATAGATAATTAAATTGCAAAATTTGCAGAATAGAGAGTATGGTAGATCCTTTAAGTCAATTCAATTTATGGAACTATCACACAGTGGAAGTCTTAGAAATATAACATTCTTCGCACATATTCGAGCAAGGTAATTCGATCTCGTTTATTAAAATTACCCAGTGACAATGAAAACCTTATCGCAGTCACGAGATTGAACTATGAGTTTATAACTCCTATTTTCGAAGAAGCAATATTTTACAATGGGTTAAGAGTCGACTCGAAAACTCTTGACCTAATCAAAACAGAAAGGGTAAATATGCAACCTATAACCACAGAGTTTGTCCTTCGAAAAATTTAGGGATGACAATAGAGAAAGATTGGACCAAGCGAGATTTTCAGACGAGAGGTATGCTGTGAACCCCTATCTAAAACTCAAATATAAATGACAAAAGTCAAGGTCTGATCCTGCTGGCAAGAACCCTCATAGTTTCGAAAAGATAAATTTGATAGAACACACAAAGGATGACTATACGTTGTCACTCAAACATGGCACTATATGTATGAAATGTTAGGGTTACTGTAAATATCTCGAGCAGGTTTCATCCTCGGGTGTTTCGACATTTGATATGCCATGAACGACTTCAAACAAAAACGTACCAGACTAAGCATAAGGAGAAGTCTGAGGATAGTTACTATCGACAAAGGAACTAACAATATGACAGGTCTATCCCTGAACTCAGGCAAATTGAACCGCCTGGTAAAATACTTACAAAGTATTTCTTGGCTTAACCTCTCCATGCTATTGTGGAAATATCTTCAATACCTTTGGAATTCATCAATAATCTCTACTCGTATTCTTGTTTTCCCACTTGGAGTGTTTTTCATGCATTCCCATTTGCTTGATATCTACCCCATGAATTCTTCTTCCATTATTCTAGGATGTTCATGGACTTGCAACTACATATTATGTTGATATTAATTTTCAGCATTTCACTATTATTTAGATCCCTTTGATCCAACTCCTACATGACCCAATTCTATTTCCAGTCATGTTTTCTAAGTAACCTTGGACAGTTAACAACAACTTCCTTCTTGAGGTACTTGATTTATCCCTTCCTTAACCGATCATATCAGTACTTGGATTTTCTTGTTGGCTATTACTTTCCCATGTCTTGACCAATCTTATTTCAACCTGCCTTGCACAATCCACTTCTATCATGCCATATTGATGCCCTTCATACCAAGATTCCATTGTGCACTCCGATAACCATAAGGGAAGCATTACTCTAATTTCATATCTAATCGTTGGATATGATGCAATCTTTATCCAAAAATGCATTAAGCCTCTTTCTTTATCTAGTTACTATCATTCTGATAGTCAATTCCTTTTATAATAGATCTTACTCCCATGCATTGCTTAATTTGTATATTGGTTTCTTTGGGAGTGTTCACTAATTCATTCGCTACATGATCTATTCCTCTGCCTAGATTCCATTGAATACTTGACTAACGTGAGAGGACTTCCTGTAGTGGATTCCAAAGACTTTATGGCTATGCCAAGATTCATACCTTAACCTTTTGTAGTCTTATCTTTTGATCATCTTATGAAATATTTTGTCATAGCACTCTTTCCCTGAGTACCTCTACTTAATTTTAACTAAACTTCAACCTTCTCACCTGTTAATAACTAATCGTTTTTAACTCTGCAAAATGTGCATCCAACAAAACTTTGTTAGGTTAATTGACTCAACAATTTTCATGAAAATATATGAACCATTTTGGTTCCATAATATATCATAATTATTTCTTCCGATTCCCTGGAAAATTGAATGCACAGATCAATTTTCTGGGTGAATAATTATATTCTACCGTATGAGGCCTTTCCAATGCCTGCTCCCATGCTCAATTCCGAGTCTTGAGCAAAAAGTTATGGCTATTTGAAAATTGCCCAATAACTTTTTTGTTCATTCTTCAACTTGGCGCAACTCTACGCTGTAAATATGCATTTTTGCACCTAATCCATTGGAATTTTTGTGGGAGGTCCATTGGGTTTCTTCATATACATATTATGGACACTTTTTCCAAGTTTCACCTTTTTCTGGGTTCCAGGTTGCTAGTTACAACCGGCTGAAGTTCTAGGCCAAAATACCATATTGTAACTGATATGCTATAGGTACCTTCTTTGCCATATTAAACACTTTTAACATGCCCAAAAATTTAATTCAGCTATGGGATTGTCTTCTATGGCTCAATATATTTCCATTGACTACTCCTGCACCTCTATTTGATTCCAGAGCAGAAAGTTATGGCTCTTTGAAGTTAGTTGGGTCTTAAAATTTACCCTTCACTGTTTGTGCTGTAACTTTCTCATAAAATCTTCGCTTGACGAATGGTTTACACAATTATAAAGCTCACTCCGAGCTCTTTTATTTGAGCTACAAAGATAGTGTTCCTTGGCACACTCTATTCTCCTAGTTTTTATGTTGCTAAAAATGCTCTTAAGGGCCTAAAAAACGCGTTGCAAAAATATGACTTTCAAATGATATAAAACATTGCAGAAAATCACTGGTTTTCTGCTGTTGTTCACTCTTCAAACAACTTCACGCGCAAAAATTTCAACTTGTACACCCATATTTACCATGTGCAACAATACCACAAGGTAAATAGTGCTTCACACACTTATGACCATTGTGCATCACTTCTTTGTCGCGCCAATAACTGCGTTCACTTTTGTGTCGTGCGCCAATATCAACTGTGCACAGTTTTGGTTCTTGCACTAATACCTATTGCGCGCAGTTTTTGTGTCAAGTGCTGATATTCCGCGTGCATTATACTCTACGCGCTGCACCATGCCAGAGTTTAGTATGTCTCACCGCGTACCAATACTTTGCGCGCACCAACCAAACTCCTCTATGCTCTACCAACATTGCGCACACCATGCACGTCATTATTATGTGTGTGCACACCGCACAATGCTAAATTTAGCACATGCTCCTGTACACCAATAATTTTCCGTGCAACGCCGATATTTAGCGCACACCCGGACACTAAATTTTTTCCGCACCATACTGAAATTTAGCGCGCACACCTGCACACTAACATTTTTCCGAGCGGCACCGAAATTTAGCGCGCACACTTGGACACTAACATTTTTCCGCGCAGTGCTGAATTTTACCTATCACAAGATTTTCACTACGCCACATGCGTTTTTAGTGCACCCAACTGGGCACATTCACCTTTATGCGCATCGATGCCTCGTGAATTCAGCTACAGAAATTGAGGATTTTTCATAACTTTTTCCCAATTTACCATAGATATTCTGCAACTATGAAATTTCCTTAATTTCACCCCAATAACACCAATTCAACCTTGTAACAGAGGTTGAAATTGTTTTTGGACAAATACATAACTTGTAACACAAATTGTTTGGATCTAGAACTTGCCAAAGTGCATAGGCATTACCATACAAGAAGTTGTAAAAAATGAAATAATTCACATTGCAGATAAAACTTCCCTATGTCGCTAATGAAAATGACAAAAGTCATCGAATCAATTAGTTTAGTGGACAATGCTCCCATTGAGAAATCAAATTCCTTGTACACATTTATAGAGTGAACAGATTGTGACAACTTAATGAGCTTCAAAGACTTCTTGATGGAAGTAAAGCTAACAGAAGATGAGTACATGCAAGTAATACAATATACACTAAAGCAACCAACAATCTTCCTAAAACAAAAACCTTCACACATTTGGAACAATAGTTTCGTCAAGGACATGCTAAATACAAATGTGCAATATGTGCTCAATGCATATGTTGCAACATCATAATGTAGCTCATACATGACCAAAGTTGAAAAATCTATGACAAGTGCAATTAGGAGAATACACAAAGAACATGAAAGACGTCAAATCGATGTTATGCAAATGATAAGTACGCTTGGAAATACATTACTTAATCTTCAACAAATGTCATCTCACCAAGCAGTCCATATTGTGCTTTCTTTTCCATTGAGTTGCATCTCAAAGGAATGTATCTTTATAAACACATCTATGTCCGACCAATGCGCGTTCATGCTTAAGCCACCATTCCTATTAAAACAAGAACCTAATAATTCAAAAGACATGTTGTGCCACTCTATTATTGATTACTACATTGAGCATCCACCTTGTATTAAGTAAACTTGCCTCGCATAATTCGTATCACATTACAAGAAATATGGTACATAGATATCAAAAAGAAAAAACCAAACGTAATACGTTTTTTCAAATACAACAAACACATTGACTATGAAAACTTCTGTAGAGAGAAACTATTGTTGCATGTTCCATTCGATCAAAGTGAAGATACATTAAAACATAATTTTCCTGCATGGAAAGCTGCAATATATACTTTCTATGAGAGTACAATACAAACCAATGAGGCTAAATTTACATGTACAACATCAACCCAACATGGGGTGATTTAAAAATTGCACTTGAGAAAATAGATAACCTTGTGAATATGATGATACAACAACATAGCAACAAACAACTAGAACTCACTGCAAAGACTATGATTTGCATACGATATTTGTTTGGGGCGCACGATAGCTTGCTCGAAAGGTCTAATCGAGGAATACACATTTTTCCATCACACTCTGGATAAAGCCTATAGTTTGAGTGTACCACTCCCAAAAAACGTTGTTTCGGGCCTCAAGGCCACAAAAGTTAAGGACTCGAACAACTATAGAAAAATTACCAAGGTGGAAACCTCTTTTTTGAGCCAGTGGAATAGGTGGGTGGCCATCGATTTCCGCCTGCATTATTCTTCCCCTCCTTAGCAATAAATGGTCTCCATTGCTTCAAGTTCCCATGGAAGATTTTTTTGAATCTAAACCTTGGTGAGCTACTTGCCTTGCTGAAGAAGTTGTCATGCTTAGATTGTTGAAGGATGTTATGAACCTGTTGTTGGAGGGGTTGGATCCGTTTAACTAATATAGTTGCATGATCTTCCTGAGTGTGGGAGGAATTTTTTGGTGAAGATGCAACATAAAGAGTATGAAGGGATTTTTTATAACTTCACTTGATTGGGCAGTGTGGAGGCACCCATGTAGGTGCAGTAAGAATATTTTGGTGCTCTTCTACATTCTGCTTCTACTAGATAGAAAGATCTTGGGCCAAGGATGTAGTGGTTACAATGTCCTTCTGTTCACCTTCTGCCTAGATTGTGAAGAGGCTAAACTTTTTGGTATGAGAGATTACTTTGAAACACTATTTTGTCGGGATAGTAGTCCGAACTACCTTTGGTATCCTATAGAGATGACCCCCCAAAGTAATAATGAAACTACAAGTTCAAGACTCATAAATAACATGACGCTTCCACTTATATGACCGACCTAACAGAACAACACAGACTTCCAGTGGAGCAACATCACCCAATACCTCATCCTTGAAGGGCTTGATGCCATAGGGATGAAACATGGCTAGTCGACGCTGCGCACGCCGATGCTGTTATCCTCACCCGGTGCCATGCACAATGGATTTTACACAATGAAAGCGCACGCGGGAAGTGTAGAAAAGAAATCCGAGTTGTAGCGAAAACAATTGTGGGCAACGAGGATAAACATATATTCATCAAGGCCAGAGCCACGGTGGTGGTCTGCGGGGCATTACAAACACCTCCGTTGCTTCGAAGAAGTGGATTGAAGAATCCCCACATCGACAGGAACCTGCACTTACACCCTGCTCAAATCTTGTGGGGTTACTTCCCATACGGAACCACGCCAGAGGGAATCTATTACGAGGGTGCACCAATGAAGGCCTTCTCAAACGAGGTCGCCAATTAGAAATCATCCGGTTACGGGGCTCTCATCCAGACACCTTTACTGCACCCGGGCACATTCGTCGCCGCAATGCTGTGGAATTCTGGTTCAAGATTTACGGAAACCATGGTGAAATACTCCCGAATATGCAGTCTAATCGTTATTCCTTGGGGCAGCGGGTCTGAAGCCATGGGAACCAAAAGCGACGGGAGTCTCAACATTCATTACAAATTAAGAAGCGACGATGCCATGAGGGCAAGGGAAGGCGTTGAAAAGGCACTGCGAGTGCTAGTAGCGACGGGCCCTGTCGAGGTCAGAGCGCACCATTAGCAGTTGGAGAGCTTCAAGGTAAACGAGAATAATTATTCATATTTTGAGGATTACGTGAAGCGAGTTGCAAGTGATGGAGGAGCGCCTCTCTATGCGGCACATCAGATGGGGAGCTGTAAAATGGGGGTGAGGGAAGGAGAGGGCGTAGTGGATGAAAAGTGCGAGAGATGGGAGATGGAAGGATTGTATCTAGGAGATGGGAGTGTGCTTCCCACTGCTTGCGGTGTCAATTCGATGGTCACAATTTCCTTCTATCCATCCAGGAAAAGGTTGAATGTATGTGCTTGCAATAACACTGGGGTGAACAATGAGCACTGGTAAATGTTTCCTGCCATTAACTATTAACATCTCTGCCATTTCCTTCGTGAAAATGTACGTATCATGCCAACCATATAATCTTTCCCCGAAACAATGTCATTTCCAACCATTTAGATATGTAGCAGAACACCCATGAGTATAGTTTTGTGTAAAAGAGTTTATTTTAAAGATACGTTCCATGATGGAGAAAACTGACATTGTATGTACACTAAAAGTAACATTAAAAGGAGATTTAATGGAACCTTTCCATGCCCTAATCTTTCAACCCCTGAGAAATTTTATTTTGAGAAACTTGTCCCTTATTGGAGTTTTGGAAATTTGAAAATGCATTGTCAAGATCTTGGAGAAATTTGTTTGCTAAATGAAATTTAGCTTGGATGTCAAGAGGCATATAACTATTGTGCCCCATATGAAAAGGATTCTCTAATTCCCGACCTTGACTTTGCCCACAAACATATGCTTGGAGATGAAAAAAACCATAAATTCAAAAAACTTAGAACATTAGCACATTATAAAGTAGAAATACTAGTTGAGCAATGGATGAGTTACCAGTAGACAGTTGCAAGAAAAGATGGATCTTTTTGCATCATTTTCCAAACTCCAAAAGGCGATAAACTATTTTCGTGTTAGTTTCCATAGAGACACTGTACCTAGATGAAAAGATAAACTTAATTATATTTGCATGAAAAAGAAGCAAAGTGGAACAAAGTGAAGTTAATTACAATCGATGGGGGAAGAAGGGTCGATGAAGCAAACAACCTAGGATTCAAATGACTTGCCTGGGTGGCCTCATTTCAAATTTTCATTCTTCATTTTGGTGCTTTGGAGATTTGCAGTGTAGGCCCTTTTGAATCTACAAACCATTTCTCTTTTCTCTTCCTTTTTTCCCAAAACAATATGCTATTCAAATGATTTAATTGATAACATTAAAAAGCTATGACATTCAAACACTCTGCTCTATTTTCTTTTGATATTAAGGCATTATTGTTATTGATCTTCTTTAACACCCTCTCACAATCCATAAATCCATATACACTGATAATTCAACTTTCAAATGTTTGTTCTTATGACTTGATTTGCTCTGAATGAATATGCATTTGATGATTTATGCAATGATGTAATGAGGGTTTCTTTGTATGTGCATGGTGCAGGTAATATTGGAGCAGACTATGTATTATATAAACAAGGACTCGCTCTTAATTGAAGGAATCCATGAGACAATTTTTTTGTGGGATGATACAACCGATGCACTATGGTCGTTGTGTTATCAAGTCAATGGATTCAATAAATTTCCAACACTTGCATGCCAAAGGGCTCGAAAGGGATGTGAAAAAAGTCTATGAAACCCTTGCATGCCAAAGTGGACCCTCTACAAGGACATAAACCATATGGAAAGAGATTATGAACTTGGGGCCGAAGGTGTGGAATGATTTCCTTAGCACATCTGAAACTCTAAATATCTGCACAGTGTCACATACCTATTGCATGTGCTACACTTGCATTAAGAACATAAAACCAACCAACTTGTACCCAAAACTTTACTCTATCCGACGCGTGTCATGGAAAATTAAATTTAAGAGCAATAAATAACTTTATTATTTAGTAAGTTCATTAGTTTTATTATTACAACACTACAATAAAAGATATAAATTATTATTTTTTGTTTATATTTTACAATTCTTTATTTTGCAATGATCCTTATGCACGTGCAAAGATGAGATGTCAAATGTAGCAATGGTTTCAACGAAGCTAATTTTATCACACACAGAGGTGTAAGTCATCAAATATGGATGCTTGTCAAATGGGTCAATGGTTTCAACGGATCCAATTTTATCAGACAGAGAGAGGCGTAAGTCATCTTGTCAAATGCATCAATTGTTAACTTGTTTATATTTTTATTTTATCCTAGGCATTGAAATTGTAAATTAATACTCAATGTTTTTGTTTTTGAGTTTGTAATTTATTGATTTTGTTTGTTAAATTTTTTTATGGATATTTAAAAACACTATGTGAATTTACCAAAATTATTGGAATACAAATTGTTTATTCAGTTGAAGTATTTGGATATATAAAAATTTTGCATACATCAAATTGAAGGAGCGTACCACATACTCGACGCAATCTTGAAACATAACAGTATTTAAAGGTGACTTGGTGAAACCGGTGCACCAGTCCGTACAATAATTGTACATTGAAATGTATATATACTATCGATAAATATTTGTATAACTCAAAGAGATAAGGGAGACTAATCAATTTTTAGAAAGTAAACCCCTGAAATAGTAAAAAACATGCCAAAATAATAATAATAATAATAATAATAATAATAATAATAATAATAATAATAAACAAATGCAACTCACACAAACCCACACTGCAAGCTTATGCTATTGAAACGAGCATCCAACATCCTTTTTCGTGTTAGAGATATATAATATTATAATATAAATTAAGCATGCCAAAGAC
This sequence comes from Picea engelmannii, assembly GCA_009831015.1. NCBI lineage: Eukaryota > Viridiplantae > Streptophyta > Pinopsida > Pinales > Pinaceae > Picea > Picea engelmannii. The sequence goes on along the minus strand of WSFP011377296.1, from coordinate 3,946 downwards.
AGTCACTTTAGATTATACTATAATATAATTGAGAATATAATACAATCACAAAATATTATATAATGAGGTGTAATATGCATTTGACCTTTTCTTCAAAGATATGTGGTCTATTAGATGCCCAAAAATGTTTTTCGTAAATATATGACTATAGCTAATTTAGCATATTGACAGTGAATTCTTTGGTTGAATTTTTATACAACCTTTAAAATAAGGGAACAATGACCTTTTTGGCGTTCGGTTACACAAATGGATGGCATGATCCTTCGTTTATCTAGGTAATGAAAAAGTAGCATCAGGTAGATCATTGTCTCCACAAATCATAAATCATATATAGAAAGCTTTGGGTGTTGTCTAATTGCTCTACGAAATGGTTCTTTTCATCGGACTTCAGTGACATAAATATGCACAAAATCACTATTTTTTGTTGTTTAAAATCCATCTCTGAATGCAAAAATGGATTGAACATGCTAAAAAACCATGGGGCACACATATTATATAGAAATAATCACTCAAATATGCGGATCTAACAATTTTTCGCTGGATTTTAGAGCAAATGTCCCCATAAAATATCATTGGAAAAGAGTCATTTCATAGAACGTTTAAACTACGATGAAAGCTTTGTGGATTGTAATAACTTTAATTGGATGACATGGCATTACATAGGAGTCGATTCCTTTGAAGTGGAAAATAAATGTATCAATCAACAACCAATTCAAGGTGGGATTCGATAACATGTCCGACAATGTCTTTAGCTTGCCTTTTTTTATTAAAAAATATTCATATGGTTATAAATGTATTGGGCATATGGAATAATTGGAATTATTGAATGTAAATATTCGGTGCAGACGCTATATTTGTTTTGACGGGTTTCATATTTTGCTTTATTTTTTTTAATCAACTAACGTCGATGGTAAATTGTGTTGATAATGCAGTTTTCACTAACATATTTTTAACATCGTGGCCAAAGCTCACTCAAAATTAGTGCATTGAAATATTGAAACCTAGTTTTAATTGATCCATATTACATGTTTTCCAACATGCTCATTATTGTTCTGCAATTGATAAAATGTATATGCGACTATCTACAATGTATTTAAAGGAGTGAAATAACCAAAATGTCTTTTCTTCTTTGATTAGCAAGATTTTAATCTAAATGTCAAAGATGTCCAAGCCTCATAAACATTATAGAAAATTAGAAGCGGTTTTTGCTTATTTATGGAAGTTGTCGATCCATAACCAGGATATCAAAAATGATATAAATTATAGTGTAGGCGTGGAAATAGACGGTTGTACCTATTTAACAAATGAGATTGTCATCCAATTACTTTGGAAATGTGTTATCATGACATGTTGTGGAAGCTTGCCCTAGAGATATTAAAAACCAGCCACTCAGTTGGAGTGCAGAGCTAACATAATGTTATATGCAATGCAACAAATGAGGAACGTTTTAGAAGCTTAATTGATTGGGTGGAAATGATACGACGAGAGCCTTCCATAGCCAAGATTTATTACACCTTTACTTTACTTGCCTTTCCCTTTGTATTTGGTGCTTGCTCCTTTGCTTTTGGTTTTCTAAATGAAATTGATGCCTTTGCTTGCTTGCTTTAATGCCTTTGTCATTTAACCATTTACAATACCAAAAAACTACATAGTACCTAATAACTACATAGTGAAAGGTAGGTATATGCTATCTTGTAGTCTTGTTTTTTTTTAAGAAAATAACTATAATTCCCCTGGTTTCAAAAATAATATCACTTAGACTAAACCCAATTGAATGTTGTGTCATTGTTGTTTAATATACTTTTTATAACTTTATGTAATCCCCTTTCCCTTACTCTAAAATATTAAATGCAACCTTACTTTAAAATATTAAATGCAACCTCACTATTGTTTATCATATTTGATTATTAATTTCATATACTATATTTACTATTTCCCATCATTTTAAAAATAACATTGGTTAATAATCTTAATCTTCATTCTTTATTATAAATAATTTATCATATATTATTTATATTAATAATTTTAATATACATTTTTTAATTGTAAATAATTTATCCATTTCATAATTTATAAATTATTTATGTTAATAACTTTAAATAATTTATCCATTTCATAATTTATGTATTATTTCTAATTCCTTAACTTACTTTCAATTTTATCTTTTAATTATTAAATTTATAAAATCTTCATAACAACGGCTTTTAATTAATATATATATTTTATTCCTACCTCCTTTAAACTAAATTTAATAATGTTTTATATTATTTAATTTTTATAATTATATTAACTTCTCATATATATTTTTCATTTTTATTATCTTACCTTTCCAATTTTTCATGCAGGGATTAGCCGATGGAGGTTGCGCAGGAAATTGTCGCCAGCCGGTGGACTTTGGCGCCAATTAAATTGGTCACGAACCCACAATGTCTAATGTGACCAAAATGTCTTAAGAACCCAAAATGCAGGTTTCCTTCGTTCTGTATTTTGCGCTGCAGAGGCTCCCGTTGCGTTGCAGAGGCTCCTGGGCTTTGCATTTTCTTAATTCGCCACAACCTCTTACTGAATTTCTCCACAGTTTTCAGCTTCTGTACGGTTTTCAGAGGCTCCTGGGCTTTGCATTTTCTTAATTCGCCACAAGCTCTTACTAAATTTCTCCACAGTTTTCAGCTTCTGTACGGTTTTCAGCTTGCACTAGTAGCGCTGTTCAGAGTCGAGAGGAATGAGTATTTATTGACAAGTGTTGGTGGTCGGAAAACATACATCTTTGTAAACATTGAAGGTTTCAAATTCGTTCGGCCATTGTAGCTCTGCGACCCATGTGTGAACTTCAGATTTCCTCTCTCATATTCTTGAGGTAGTTCAGGCGTTTGGACATAAATTTCAGAAGATTTCCTCTCTCATATTCTTTCTCGAAGTAGTTCGGGCGTTTGGACAAAAATTTCAAAGGTATATAACTTTTTCTTTAATTATCAAGTTTTGGGTATTTTCCTTCTTGTGTTTTTGTGGGAGGACGAATGAGATTCGAAAAGATGGTAACGAAAATCTTTTAAATTGATTTTATCTGAAATTTGACAAGAGTATTTGATATGTTCCACGAATTTGAAATAAGGTTTTGAAAAATCTTTTAAATCTCTGTAGATTGATATTTGCAAGTCACATTTTGCAAAATTAAAGCTGGGTTTAATGTGATCAACTGTGAGCGCATGTTGTGTTTTGATGAAAAATTTGGACCAAAATTAGGAAACTTAAGTTCGTGCCACCTTTCTTCATGCTAACATTGTAAGAATGACAGGCGTTGAAGCTGAATGTAAACAGAAAGTTCCGATGAGTAATAATTTAGATTCCTTAGTCTATTATAACGTCTTCGATTTACATAGAAAAAAGTATCATGAGTTTGTCATGTATTGGCATATTATAGGTAGTTAAGACTCTTGATTATGTGGTGCTTGTGTTCTGAATTTAGATGGTATGAATAGGTGGTTTAGTTTTTATTTACAGGCTATTTGCTTGTGTGTGCAGATTGTATTGTTTCCCATTGGATTCAGGCAGTCTAAGCTCCTCTTTGCCATCGACATTCTTTGCTTCTGGTCTGGTGTTTCCCATTGGATTCAGGCAGTCTAAGCTCCTCTTTGCCATCGACATTCTTTGCTTCTGGTCTGGTAGAGCAGCCCCAGATCCTTTGGTTAAGCTTTTATTGCAGAGTCCATAGTTCATATGGATCCATCAACATGAAAGCGGAAAGAAGGAGCAGCAGTAGACCGTGCCAATTTTGAACACTCAGCTCGTCTATGCAATGATGTTGCGTCATCCACACCATTGTTCTCACACCTTTATTTCCAACAGCAGAGGAAGCGGACGAAGGAAAAGAGGAGGGATGAAGAATCGGCTTCCTTACATTTGCATCCTACAGCGGCTTCCATTGCTCCTCCTTCAAGAAGGGGTT
>ML852647.1:30292-44549 GCA_009831015.1 Picea engelmannii | reverse complement strand
TATAGCTCCCTCTCAGATCTATCACCTGTGACCTTCTCGAAACAATAACATCTCCATGGTAACCTCCATGGCATTTAACCTTGTTCATGGGGTTACTAGGCTAGGGAAGAGATTAATTCAACTTGTAAGAAAGTGCATCATTAGTATTAACTAGTGAACATTTACATAATGATCACCGTACCAACAATATTCAAGGGTTACTACACATTTGATAGCAAAAGTACTCAACAATAACAAACCTCTAAATATTGTTGTCCCATTTACAACATTTACTTAGTATGCAACAATATAAAATATAAAATATACAAAACTGGAGTCTTGTTACTGCTATTCCATTTGATTTTGAGATGTCATACACTGTAGGATACATCACCACTTCTACCTCCAAATATTATATAGTACACCATCAGTACATGAAGAAATCACAAAATCAGAAACATATGATTCAATGTCCAGGAAAATGTCAACAAGACTAAAAACCCTAAATTTCAACTTCGACACTATGTCAATCTGTTAGAACCAATAGGTGCGCTAGGGAAAGGAAAGTTGATTTGCGGTTAAATTTTTCATAGAAACTTGCAATGAATGTTCAAGGATCTTGACAAAATGGTGCAATGACAAATTTCATGTGCAATGAAAAATCTCAACAAAGCTCTGATACCATGTTGATTTTTCTAATTTCCATATTTGATAATTATTTCCTCATGATTTCAAACATATTTTAATGCCATTATTATCATAGAATAATTACACAGTAAAAATTTCAATTGAAATAAAATTGCAACAGATATAATAAAATCACAGAAATATATCCATGCACAATAACACAAGATTTATCCCGGGAAAACCTGAACTCAGGGGAAAAAATCAACAAACTTTTCTCTAGAAGAATTTTAATCCAAGATCACAAATACATCACCATATATATGAAGAGACCCAACATATAGAAGGTTCCATCCTATCATGGGGAAGATCCCTCAAGGCTAACGAACCCTAGACAAGATAGCACACCTCAAAATTTGTGCAACTAGAAACTGCAACTGCAATTGTAACTGGCAACTGCAACTGCAACTGTAACTGGAAATTGCAACTACAATTGGTAGCTGCAACTGCAATTGCAACTGTAACTGCAACTGCAACTGGTAACTGCAACTGTAACTAGAAACTGCAATTGCAACTACAACTGACAACTATAACTGCAACTACAACTGGCAACTATAAATACAACTGTAACTATGCACTATATGAGAAGAGATGTGTTGTAATGAAATGAAATTGCCTTTATTTATACTAGTCAAGTCACCTTATTTTACTAGCAGGGCCCGACTTGTCATTTTTTGTCTTTTAACTTTATTTTTTTTCTTTTGTTTCCTTTACAAATGTTCCAATGGGACAACTTGTTCTTCTTGTCATTTATTTATTTCTAGTGCATTCCAGGGTATTCTATAATGGTTTCTTTGTATTTTCTTATGGAGAATGACAGCCCGAAGTTGTAAAAATTTAACAGTTGGAAGTACAAGAAATTTTTCCAACAACAATACTCGTCAAAAAAATATTATGACAAGAAGATGGAAGATTTATTTGAACTCGAACTTGGGAATATGTGCATGGATGCATATGAGAGGAAATTCTCAGAACTTCTCAGGTATGTGGGATTTATTAGGGATGAGAAGGTCAAAATTCAAAGGTTCTTGAGTGGATTTCCATCCTTCTACAAGGATACAATTCAGTTTGATGAGCCCAAAAATTTGGAAGAATCCATAAGAAAGGATAAATATTTGTATGAGAAAAATAGAGGAAGGCCAACTTTCCAAATGGTCAAGATGGAAAGAATAAATGAAATAGGGATTAGATGAAGAAAGGGTTCAAGCCATCTTTAATCAGGAATGGATATCAAACATATCAACAAGGACAACCATGTCAAGTTGAACATAAAATGACAGATTCCTTGGGAAAGAGGCCAATAGAATAGCCCATAAATTCTTGGGGATGTGAAGGAGATCTCATGTATACATATTTTCCTCAATGGGGAAATAATATGAGGACTGTGCATAGCATCAAGAAAGAGGAGACAATAGAGGACATGGACAAAAACATGCCAAGGATCTATGCAACCTTGGACAATAGACAAGAAGACTACCAATCCCACATGATTGAAGTGGAAGGTAAGATTGATAATGAACCTCTAGATATTTTGATTGATTATGGAGCTATTCATAGTTATATAGATCCAAATCTAGTTGAAAGATTTAAATTGAAGGAATGCAAGCATGGCACATCTTGTTTAGTTCAGTTAGCTATTGGAACCAAGAGAAGAATCAATGAGCTTGTTAATGATTTCCCAGTAAACATCAATGGAGTAAACACTAATACATATTTGAACATCATACCACTTGGGTTTGATGACTCTGTTGATAGGGTGGAAATTCCCTACAACAATAAGGGGTACTCCACGATACACGATCCCCATTAGACTATGCGTCATTTAGTTTAGGAAACCCATCAGGATTCTATCCTAGCTACCATTATTAGTTATGCGGGTGAATGGTTGGATGATTATGCAAATGAAGATGTAGATGAAGAGTATATAAAAGCATAAAAATAAATCTTATCTACTCTAACCTACCTTATCCTAGCTAGGAGAAAACTATCGCAACCGGATGATTTGAAAGGAAACTAAACTCTACAAAACACTCCAATTAGATAGTTGTTATGAAGATACAAAGCTAGATAACACATGTATGTAAATCTATAACCATAATAGTCTAATTCATATTACTACATACATCAACAACTCATATGCTCATGACATAAACATGAGAAAGAATACACAACAGTTAGAAAAATAACAATTTCTTTAAGAATAGTCTATGGGAAACAATAAATCCTTACAACACATTGTAAACAATAAATAATCTGTTGATAAATAGTTGACAACTAACAACCATTTACAAACAGTTTTTATCTTTATCAAAATCGTCCCTGAGGGCTTCTCAATATTAGTTAACACAATATTATCTCTAAAAATAGTTTCTTGAGTCTGTACAATGCTTGAAGAGCCCCTACAAAATGGGCTTATTCCTTTATTTATACAACTATTACTAACTCCCCAAAATGACTTCTTGCATTCCTCAAGGAGCAGTTATAATTTTTTTTAGCTTCCCCCCACTAACCATTGACATGTGTGAGAATGGGGATGAAACTTAGGGTAGTTGGGAAAAAGATGAAATACCATGTGTTTGTTAGCAAATTCAAATTTGTTGTTTCATCTTATTCATGGGAACTTGTCCCTAATGTAAGGTGTCCACATTTCTAACTGGTCATAGAGAGATATGATCCTGCATTAAGATAGTTCCTCAATAGCTACTTCGTGCATGTTTGTTTTGTCATTGAGAGTCTGCATGCATTTTTCTAAGGTATCCATGAACACCTGGATCATTGTGTGGAATTTGGTGGGATGTATAAGATGTTTCTCTATCAAGTACATTTTCACCATTGATTCGGTTATATCTTCCCTGTGACTTGTGCTCTACTTGATTTTCTCCAGAAGTTTCTCCATTGTGAGGGTCTTTCCAAGCTCTTTTAAGGGAGGGAGAAGACACTTTCGAATTAAAAATTGTGCTACCTTGTGTTGTTGTGCACAGATTTCCATTGATATGGTCATCTCTTTATCTACCCATCTTGCTGACAGTGGTCCAATGAAGCGTAATCAATATTCCTTTCTATGCTTGAGGGGCAAGGGAGATCAACCAATGCGTTTGGGTTTTTGGCAATCCATCTATCAATATTTCCTAAACCTTACCAAATAGTGATGAACCATGTTTTTTTGGCCTGCACTTGACTATGTTGTTCTATAATAATTGTTGTTTTCTATTGAAAGAGGTGCAGGTGGGGATACATGTCTATGATGGCTTCGTCTAGTTCTTCCCTGCCTTTCTTTACACTTGCCAAGAACTCTTTCAATATACCCTCATCTATCTTCACCTACTTGAGTTTCTCTTCCAACTCTCTAATCCTAGCATCTTTCTCTAGATTCTAGCGGTATAAGTTCTTGATGTTATGTTCCGTTGCTATAGTGAAAGTGGTGCCAACGGAGGCTATGGAGATTGGATCCTCTCTAACATTTTTTATTATCGGGGCCCGTGTAAGGACTGATATTGGATTGCCTCCCGTGAGCGACACTTTCCTCATTTTCTCCTATACAATCCTTCCCATGACCTTATCATATTTGAACTTATTCAGATTGGGCACCTTGTTTGGTTTGTATGGGGTGAAAATCCCTAGAACCAGCTTACCGAATTGAGTGTGACTACTAGTAGCTCCTATTGATATCTCTGATATATATGTGTCCATCAGAGATGCATCATTGTTTCAAACTTCTTTATCTTTCTTTCACTATTCCTCCTCATTTTCCTTGTCTGCAACCTCATTTGCTACTTTAGGTGCCAATTTTACCATTGGTACTACATCTAATGTAGTATTTTAATTGCTGCCTTTTATTCAACTTCTTTCTTGGAAGTTTCCTTTGCTTCTGCTTCTATTTTAGCTATTGCCACCGTCGTTGCCGCATCAAATTTTTCCTTAGCTCTAGCTTCATCAATTTTCCTTTTCTTTTTTTGTGAAATCTTCCTTCTTTTTGTGGACCCTTTCCTTCTTTGTTGTTACCTTGTTCGTAGATGTTTCCTCTTCTTCCACCGATCTGGAATGAATATATGTGGTTTCAATGGATGCCTTTCCTTCTTCCTTTTCTTATTCTTTCTTTCGAGCTTCTTCACAAGATCTTTCTTCATCCGCAATTATCCCTAAGGGCTTGCCTTGTCTCCTGAAAATGACCTCATCATATGTTCTAGCCCCGCAATGGATTTCATCTTCCTCCCATGTGGCCGAATGGGATACTATACTTATTACAGTGTTTCTTGACCACTTTCTTTGGGTCATGCATTCTGAATCGTTCTTCTTCGAAGAGATATTATAGTAACATCCACTTCATCCCGACCTTTCTTGGTGTGAATGAGTAGGAGCCAATACATAATGAGAGCATAGGCCAAATAGATTTCTTTTCTTGGTAGAGAAATGCCCCAACTTCATTGATCACTGTCTGGTAAGCCACTTCCTCGAGCATCAACTTGTCTAGGACAAATCTGGGGAGTAGATGTGGATCTTTGGTGGCTCTGTATATTATGATGTATGTGTCATGCTCCATTAAGTACTGGTCCTGTATCCTTCTAATTACTAGTAATTCCTTGTCATTCATGCATGGGGATAACGTGCTGAAAGTGTATTCATATAATGGGGCAAGGAAGTGGTCACATATTATGTGGTACTCTATATTATACTTGTGCTCCCATAGCACTTTGAAGTAGATGTGGATGGCCAGGTCTGTCAGCTGCCGTGCCCATCCCATCATAGGATATTAGTGTGCCATGCACATGATATCTAGAATATATGAGGACATGTGAAAACATGGAAATGTTTTGGGCTCGAATTCCTTGAGGGTTGCGACAAACTCTATTAAGTTTGTTGACGAGATGTCAAACCAGTTGAATGATGACCCTTCATCTGTGCAGTAGTAGATTAGGGGAATATATGACAAAGGAAACTTGGAAGCGTTTGGATCTCTATACAATCTTCAGAGCATAGCCACGATGTACTAATATGGATTCCTTAATGTGGTGGTGGGGTACCCGCTGATTGGTCTATGTTTGAATGATTTATCTGGTTTGTACCGGATGCATAATAAGTCTTTCACCATGCACTTGAATCCATCGAGAAGTTCATCATCTAACTTCCAAATTCCTTTCTCTATATGGTAACATTTTGCTAGATCTACATGCTGGAATGAAGCTATGGGATCTCCCCTAACATTACATATGTACCTATTCTCCAAATATACATGCTTGAGAATCCAAGAAATGACATATACACAGGGAAATACTATAGTGAGATATACTACTCTATGTGTAACTTATTTCTTGATATTCCTGAAAACTTTAAGCTCATCTTGTTCTTCAACATCGACGAAGAAAATTTTGTTTTCAAACATTTGGAAGACGTCTCCCGATTTGAGTGAGTATCCACCTTTTTATAAGATTCTTGTTGTATGATGCTAAATTTATCCTGCAGTGTTAGGTTCATTTCCATCTTGGCTACCACCCCCGGAGGCCTTTATGGCGGGAGCTTTGCTTGTTACCTTCTTTCGTGGAAAAATTTCTGAACCTGAAACACATAGTTGAAATTACCCCAAAAACAAACTAGGCGAGAAAATAAGCATGATCAGATCGAGGTTGTAATCAATAAAATATAAGCATGAAAAAACAATTTGCTTATTTAACCCATGTGTTAAGTACTGAAAGAGTCACTTGAATTGATGTTGGGAAGGATGATTGGTGACATTATGAGAATTTAAGTTTTGGTGAGGAGTGGGGTGAAAAAACCAGATAGGTTGGTGAAGAAACTGCTATCTTGGAAGAAATGAAGCCATAACAGTTCGCGGGAACTTCTCTAGTATACACTGGAGGGTTTAGTGTAAAGTTTATCGGTTACACCACTAGAGTTTGGATAAATTCCCCTGGTTAAAACAATAGGTGATAGTGTTAAGCCTTTTAGATGAAACGACAAAGATTATGTGAAATTCTCTGCAGAACATCGATGCTGAACTTGTCAAATTCTTCGAAGAATACCGAAGGAAATATTTCCTATCTCTCCGTATAAACTGGAGGGGATCACATTAATTGCTTTGATGGACCGACGATAGTCATGTTAATTTCTTCGATTACCAACGAAAATGACTATGCTAAGTGTTTTAGAGAACACCGATGACGATCTTATAAAGTTCTTCAGACAAAGACCAAAGGAAATTTTACTAAGTGATCCAGAGAGAGCGACGATGGTTCTCTTAAGTCTTCCAGTGAGACCATAGGTAATATTTCCAACTCCTCTATTTATCACGAATGACGATCATAATAAATGCTTTGATGAAGACTGACAATGATCTCATGAAGCTCTCTGGTGAATACCATAAGTGATGACACAAAGTTCTCTTGATAAATATTTAAGACAATCTTATTAAGTGCTTTGAAGAACACCAATGATAAACTTATTAAGTGTTTCGGTTACCACCAATGTTGATCTTGCAAATTTCTCCAATGGTACCAAAATCGATCTCATAAATTTTTCTAGTTACAAAAGATTTATTGAAAATTAACCAAGTCTCAGAATTGGGTTTTCGTTCGAGTTTAGGGATTGAGTATGGGGAGCCCAGGTGACTTTAGTGGCAAAGATTAAAAAATGTAACAATGATGGATTGGTAGCATTGAAGTCAAGGTGAATAATATCGACCAATCTATGGATTTTAAACAAAGGTGCCGACATGAACTCAACAGGCGAATGGCTTTGGGAGGATCACATTCCCTGTGTATAAAAGATGGGGGGTGAGGCTAGTTAGACTTGAACACACACTGTTCGTGGCATGAGACAAATGCTATGTAGTGTCAAGGAGTATATGACTACAATACCATTTGGTGGAAGCAATTGATAGGGGTGATTTAGGGTTAGATCATGCTGCACGTTCGAAGGTAGGTTCCGACTCTCATATTAGTCATGGAGGTGGTTTTGATCTCAGGTATTGCAAGAGATATGGTATACCAATAAGTCAATGCGAAGCCGAGGGGATGGCTGGAAGAAAATCGTGGCCTCGGTCTAACCCTAATATGTAAACAATATATAAAGATACAAAATTGTCAGGTAATATTTTGGGGCATACCTGGATAAGTGCCACATGGGTAACCATTGAGATGGGAATAATGTGGGAAGATGAAAACTCTTGCAATATTGAGGGCCTCAATGCTAGGTCTCTCGACATATTTTATTTCCTTATAGATAACAACGATGACCAAAAGATAAAGGGGGGAGATCTTTTTATAGCTGTGTTGCGCAATTAATGTGACCGAAGGAGTTTCAAAGTTCACATCAGAAGTGATGTTTGGAAGGGTGTTGGGTACATCGAAGGAGATGGTGGAAATTCCTCTTGCGTGAACTAGAGGTTTTAATAAAAAGTTTTTCGGTTTCTCCTTTTCATTTCATAAGAGTTTCAAGGAAGTGCTTCAGATACACCGGAGGAGATGATGGGACTTCCTCCGGTGTAAACCAGAAGCATTAACACAAAGTGGATCGGTTTCACTGCTTTGATTTCAAAGATGTTACTACGAAGTACACTGGTGTATTTTAGAGGATTTTATAAGAAATCCTCCGGTTAGGCCAGAAGAGTTAGTACTGAATTTTCCAACTATTTATTTAGCACTTCAGAAGACCTCGAAGGCAGTCCTTCGATGTACACCAAATAGCTTCAAGGGAACTCCTCCGGTATATACCGGAGGAGTTAAAAAGAACTCATCTGATAGTCAAAATGGTTTCCAGAAATTGATCTAAGTCTTGGAGAAAAAGATTCAACCCAAACTGAATCGAAAGTTATGCGTCCTATTAGAAGAAATGATAAACACATATCAAAATTGAGGAAACTTTATAAATCAAGAAGTTCTCATAAAAGACAAGAGGGGTCCCATTTTCTTGGAGAGACAACTTTACAAGCAAAAAATACAAGAAAAGGGAGGTTGTGATTCTTGTCATAACATATTCCTTGATTGGTATGGATTGGCTAAAAAATTATCGCGTTGTCTTAGATTGTTATAACAAGGCTTTCACATGTCTTGAGGAGGAAGGGAATTCAAGGGTAGTGCAAGGCATTCCAAGGCCTAGATTTGTCTGAGTGATTTCAACATTGCAACTGAAAATAAGTTTTAGAAAAGGGTGCCAGATATATGAAACCCATATGGAAGAATCAATGAAGGATAATGAGACAAGTATTGAATATTATCCGGTCTTGAAAGAGTATGAATATGTATTTGGGGAGTTTCTAGGATTGTCAATAAAGAGGGACATTGATTTCTCTATTGATTGAATTCCTGGAGTTTCCATGGTGTCCAAAACTCCCTACAAAATGAGCACACCAGAACTAAAAGAATTGCAAATGTAGCTACAAGAGTTGTTGAAGAAGGGGTACATATGCCCAAGTGTTTCTCCTTGGGGTGCCTCAGTTATTTTTTCCAAGAAAAAAGATAGAACACCAAGGTTGTGTATTGACTTCAGACATCTAAAAAAGGTTACAATCAAGAAAAAATATCCTTTGCGAAGGATTGATGATCCTTTTGATCAACAAAAGGGAGCAAAGATATTTTCCAAGATTGACTTGAGATCCAATTATCATCAAGTGAGAATCACAGAAGAAGATACTATCAAAATAACCTTTCGGACAAGGTATGGACAATATGAATTTGTAGTGGTGTCCTTTGGGTTGACAAATGCGACTGCTACATTTACCTGTCTAATGAATGGGGTGTTCATAGATTTCATAGACAAGTTTGTCATTTCATTATTTGATGAGATTATTATATATTCCAAGATAGAAAAGGAGCATGAGAAACATTTCAGGATGGTGCTACAAGTTTTGAGAGAGCACCAATTGTATGCAAAGTTGAGTAAATGCACTTTTTTATTATTATTATCAAAAATAGATCCATTATTTAGGTCACATTGTTTCAGAAGATGGAATAGCAGTGGATCCATAAAAGATTGAAGCAATCAAAAGTTGGATAATTCCAATAAATTGTTTAGAGGTAACATCATTTATGGTTCTAGATGGTTACTATAGGAGATTCATCACGTGATTCTCCAAGATTGCACACCCAATAACATTTTTGCAAAAGAAAGGAGCAAAATTTGAATGGAGTGCCAAGTGAGAAGAAAATTTCCAGTGCTTAAAGGATTTGCTAACCAGTGCACCCATTTTAAAAGTTGCATATCCAGATGAGGATTTTGTTGTTTGCACAGATGCATGCAAGGAAGGGCTCGGTGGAGTCCTTACACAAAATGGACATGTAATTTGTTATGAGTCCAAAAAATTGAAGGAGCATGAAATAAATTATGCCACACATGAATTAGAGTTAGGAACCATAGTACATGCATGAAGGATGTGAAGGAATTACCTTATGTGAATAAAATGTAAATTGAGGAAAGATCATAGTGGTCTGATATACTTGTTTGAACAACCAACACTAAACACTAGAAAAACTAGATGGCTGGAATTTCTCAGTGAATATGAATTTGATATCAAGAAAATAAAGGGAAAAGAGAGCAAGGTGGATGGTGCACTTAGCATAAGGGTGCATGAAATGCATTCTACAACTACTAGTATGTACATGAAAGATTTGAAAGACATATTTCTAGAGGCTGTAACAATATATCAACATTATGTGCAAGTTAAATAAATCCTATAACAGAATAATGTACAACATAAATATAAGGATTGAAAGCTAGAAGAGGATGGAATCCTCTTATTTTGGAATAGGGTTTATGTTCCCAATTCTCAAGAATTGAAAAATTTGTTTTTAAATGAGATGTACAATGAGATGGACATCTAGGATACCAGAAAACTATTGCAACTATAAGAGGCCAATATTTTTGGCCTAGTATGAAGGGAGATGCCACTGATTATTTTGGAAAGATGCATGGAATGTCAAAAGGTAATGGCTAAGCATGGACATCCAACGAGATTGTTGTAGCCATTTCCCATTCCTGAATGAAAATGAGAATTTGTTACTATTGATTTCATTACCAAATCACCCAGGACAACAAGGAAACATGATTGCATCATGGTATTGGTGGACAAACTTACAAAGGTTTCACATTTTATTCCTATAAAAGTATCTCATAAGGAAGCCAATATTGCAGAAATTTATATGAAAGAAATTTCTAGTCTACATGGTGTGCCCAAGATCCTAAGTTCACTTAAAATTTTTGGAAGGGGTTATTTAAAGGATTTGGGACCAATTTGAATTCCAGTACAACATATCACCTGGAGTCAAATGAGTAGACAAAGAGAATTAACTAGACAATTGAAGATATGTTGAGAATGTATGTAATGGACAAGCCTTCTAGGTGGAAGGACTATATCCATTTAGTTGATTTTTCTTACAATAATGGGTATTAGGAATCATTGAAGAAGAGTTTGTTTGAAGCATTGTATGGAAAAAAATGCTACACACCAGTAAGTTGAGATAACCCAAAAGACAGAGTCGTGATTACGCTAGAATTTTTGAGGGAAATGGAATAACATGTGGTAAAGATTGGGAAGAATTTGAAAGTTGTAGAAGACAGGAAGAAGAACTATGCCGATAAAAGAAGAACACATAGAGAATTCAAAGTGGGAGAGCATGTGTTTCTAAAATTTAAATCCAAGAGAAGCTCGCTGAATTTGGGAAGTTTACCAAAGTTGGTAGCGAGATACTGTGGGCTGTTTTAAGTTCTAGAAAGGATAGGCTCGGTTGCATACATGCTAGAATTACTTGCACCCATGACAATTCATAATGCGTTCCATGTGTCTTTATTAAAAAATTATGTACCTGATCCTAATCACGTGATTGATTGGAATGTGATCCACGTGGAACACGAAGGGGACTTCCGAGTGGAACCAATGTACATCCTAGACCACAAAGTCAAAATGCTCAAGAAAAAAGCTATCGGCTTGGTAAAGGTTCAATGTACCTACTAGGTTTTCGAAGATGCCACATGGGAGCACAAGGATGCCATGTGAGAAGCATACTCACAAATTTTTGAAAATTTTGAAGAAAATTGAATGTACATTTGTACATAAGAAAATAAAGACTC
Organism: Picea engelmannii; assembly: GCA_009831015.1. NCBI lineage: Eukaryota > Viridiplantae > Streptophyta > Pinopsida > Pinales > Pinaceae > Picea > Picea engelmannii. The sequence goes on along the minus strand of ML852647.1, from coordinate 32,828 downwards.
TGATTTTGGTAGTTGAAGTTCATGGAGGCACAAATTTGATATTTCTTGTCCAGCCGATACTAGATCCCATTCCTTGGGATGTGCGGGTTGAGGGGAAAAGAGAGTTTCTGGTTGGAATTGATGCGTGAGTCATTAAGTGGCGACATTATCAAAGTATTTTGATGTAATGTTTAATATATATTATTATGTAGATTGTATAGTGATGTGCATTGAGGATAATGCAATTTTCAGGGGGAGGGAAATGTAACATCCCCATTTTCAAACTCCAAACCAACAATGTATATTGTAAATATGATGTATGGCCATGGGCCAAGCGATGTAATATGCAAATGATGTAAATTGAGTATAACAAATAAAATTTATCACTAGTTGTAGATGGACAAGGACAAAGATTTGGGGGTTTAGTTTCCACAAGAGAGGGAAGGGGTCCAAGGAGGGGAGAGTTTACCCATGTCTATTAAACCCAAACCTTTTTCTTTCTAAATTATCCTTACTATGAACTTTCCATTTTTTGATTGACTGTTTCCAAATCCAATCATTGAATTCATGTAAGAGGGTGGGTGTGAGAAGTCACATCCCATAGTTATTGAGAGCATGGGGGATGAGTACAGTAAGCTTGGAGAAGAGTGTAATTCAAGCAAGCAAGAGAAAGAGAGGAAAATTTGTATGGGTAGAGGGGGAATAATTACACAATCACGTTTTTGCATGGAGAACAATTTTTACATGGAGAGTTTTGTACAAAAAGAGAGTTTTGAGTGTGAAAGATTGAAGGCAACCATAGTGGGCATGTATGGTAGTTGTTTGGAGCAGTAATTTCATGGAAGAGAGGATATGGGACTGTGATTAATATTCTATTATGAATTTTCCAAAAGAAGCAAGTGTTTTGCTGTTGTGAGAGTTCCTATTGTAGCTATAAAATTCCTGAAGCCCCAATAGAGGTATTTCATATCCAACCTATGCTATAATCCATAGAGGGGAGTGGGAAGGCCTAAGGGACTATGAGTAGTGAAAAGGGATCTCATCCCTAGGTTGTGAAGATTGTGGGGAAGAGAGATGGTGGAATGGAATTAGTTGTGGAAATTGACTGTTGAGAGGGGGACATTATCTATCCTTAGGGACCATCATCTCTTGTGAATTCATAGCCCTAGCTTTGGGGTGACTTGCTATTGAGAAGTAGAACAAAAAGTCTATGGTTGGGAGGAACGTTGTTCAGATCATTTTGTGCTTCCTTGTTTTCCTTCCACATTCTATCTTCCCTTCTTCTTTTTTTCCCATTTCTTTTCCCTCTTCTACACCTCCCCTTATTTCCCTTTTTCTCTTATCCCTTCTTCTCTCCCTTTATGGTTACTATACTTATTCATATTTCGGTGATTCATGGGCTAGCGGTCTTTCTTTCCACCCACTTTCTCATCTCATGAGTTTGTTTTAACACTTAGCCATTTTTCATTTTCACGGGTTCGCAGATTCAAGCCCTCATCCTCCATTTTTCGTGACCTTCACTTTGCACCCCAACTTCTGTGATCTACATTTTGACCATCAACCTTGTCACGGGCACCGAGCTCCAAAGTATTTTATTCCTCTTGCATGCGAGTCCGATTGACCATTTGTCTACACTTAGTTATATTTTTGATCATCTATAAAACCGGAGGTTCACGGGTTCCCAGGTTGGCAGATTCATGAAAAGTTTTATATTCAAACTCTCTGTTGTCCGTCCCTGCCATTTGGTTTCTTTTCCTGATATGCATTAAGTATTTTTTAATTCTAACAACTGTTGTGCAGGCCCTGAAAAGATCGTCATTAATGGTGAAAGGCTCAAGGAATTACTCATTAAATCTCATTATTTCTTCATTTTCCAAGGGATTAAATTATCATTATCTTTCTGAAAATATTTATCTAAGATTATTATCCAACTAAAGAAATAGTCTTGTCAACCTATGGTAGTTTCAGCTAGACAAAATTTTTGTGGTGATACTTTGAATATCTTTGGTCGTGAAGACCAAAACTTCTAGTGGTCAAGAGCCTATTTGTATTATTCCTCTCCTCCTGCATAGAAATACGTAATTTGGGCATCTAAAATCGTTCATGCTGGGTGTGTTCCTGGGGTTTTTGATTGTAAGGAACTCGTTTCATGGTGTGTGTGGAAAAGTACGTTCCGAGTCAAAGAATTATACAACTCCAGGCTCATTCTCCAATTTCTCTTTCACCTCAAGTTTTTTTGCAGGATTTTCAAGTTTCCAAAGTCGAATCTTACTTTCAAAGTTGAAGATTGCATATAATTATTAAAAAAACATAACAATGGGATTGACCTCCAACCAAAATATTTGGATAATCCTACATCTATCCCAAATACATAACCATAATCCAGGTTGAGTCTTTTAAAAACCCTTATCGATAAATTGCATGGCTATTTACCAGTTTGACAGGTCAGGAAATCACTGCTTCTTTCTCTCGCATGATTTTATATATTGTGTATTTTATAGTATAGGAACAAGCCATTTTTTATTGGGAAAAACTCATTTCTATCAAAATATCGTCC